>SJYW01049628.1:235274-267941 GCA_006410735.1 Raphicerus campestris
TTCAAATGAGTACTACAAAACTCTTAAAAGTGAAACTAAATATTGGTGAGAAATAGAATTTAAAAGTATAATTATACCAAGTTAGGTTTTATTTTTCTCTTAGTTTAGGATTTAATAGTATGTTAAAATAATGGCTTATATGGGATAAGATTTTCAAACTATGTCTTCAAAACTCTAATACCCCCCCATCCATGGTTTAGTAATTACTAGGGAATAAAATGTGACAATTTAAAATAATTTTTCTTTTAGTTCTTGTTTTGCACAAAATAGTGATCTGGAATAGAAAGGAAGTGAGTAAAATTCTTAAATATTTGCGTTTAAAATCTCTCTAAAAACCCCAGATCCACCCTTAGAATATTTCATTGTTATCATTACTCCTGTTGGCATGAAACTGTGATGACATTCATTAGTCATTTCATATATATTGATTTAATCTAATCAAAACATCTAGTTTAGAACTGACTATAGAGTCTTAGTGTTCCTAAAGAAGAGCTTTGCTTTCAATACTAACTGTTGTAATTTACTGGTGAGTTTTCAAATAGTGTGATCATCTCATCACTGAACCTTAAACTCATTTCTGTCCTAGCATCCACAACAGTTTCTAGAACTTATCTTACATGCTTCATTACTGTAAGTTCTTCCAGGACAAAGACTAGTCTTTACTTGTCACTGTCTTACTTCTGATAATTGTTTCACGTGTTGTAAAAAAAAGTCCATAAATGACAGCAGCAATTTAGAAAGAATCTAAGTGGTATGTCCATTTTATATATACACTGTTTTAAATGTTCATAAAACTTTTTCCTCATTTTTCAGCTGTGAATTCTCAGGCTCTGAGAGATTCAGTGACTTGCCAAAGCTCACAGAGGTAGTATGGAGTAGATAGAATTCAAGTTCAAATCCAGGTTTCCCTGACTTCCAGATTTCTAAAATCCTTGTTTTTTTCCACTATTCAATAACATGCTCAATGAGTGAATGAATTAATGAAACAAATCCACCTAATTTTTGAATAAGCATTAAAACCAAGATAAGAATATGAAAAAATAACAAATCAATAAGTCACTATGTCCTTATTCTTTGAGATAATACTTATTCTAATGATACATTTCTTGAGATAGTTTATATTTGAATTATATATTTCTTGAGATAGTAATTTATATGAATTATATATTTATCTGCTTTGGATTAAACCTCTTTCATTTATACTAAATGTAATAAAAGAGTCTATTTCAAGTTTTCTGAATAAATTCTAAATGATTGATAATGACTCTGGAAAGTTAATGCAAAAGACAAAATGGCTTTGCCTGCTGTTGGTTCTTGACAGTCATACATGTTGCCTGAGAATTTATCATCAGTCCTATGTCTCTGGATCACTGATAAAAGCAAGTGTAGTAGGCAATATGCATCAATTTCGTATCAAAATAAAACTGCAAAATGCTCTTTATGGAACTACTCTCGCTTGTGTAGCAAAATTATGGAAATGTTACACTGATCTTTGTGTCGAGATTTGCGTAGCAAAGTGACTTTGCTCAAAGACTCATCTCAAGCGTTTTCAGATAATTAATTCTACATTCCAAACAATGACACTTGAGTTTTTCACTGTGACAGTGAAAGTTAATAGTTGCTCAGTCGTGTCCAGCTCTTTGTGACCCCATGGACTGTAGCCCATCAGGCTCCTCTGTCCATGGAATTCTCCAGGCAAGAATCCTGGAGTGGGTTGCCATTCCCTTCTCCAGGGGATCTTCCCAATCCAGGACTGAACTCAGGCCTCCTGCATTGCAGGCGGATTCTTTACCATCTGGACACCAGGGAAGCCCTTCTAAATGTAACTGAAGAAACAGTTCTATGGCTTCAGCAATCTTTAAGAGCAACTGCAAAAATTAAGCCTGTTTCTTAGTCCTGTTTTTATGTAGCTCAACTTTTATATAAAATCTCAACGTGTGGCATATGTTTACAAGCTAACACTTTAGTCTTTAAAACTTTGTACCACTTTTCTACTTGTAAAAAATCACATATGAGCCTAGTTTACTGGTGACTTAGTCTGCTAAGACTGCTATAACAAAATGTGACAGACTTTGAGACTTAAACAACAGAAATTTATTTTCTTACATTTCTGTAGGCTAGAAGTCTCAGATTAAGATCTGGCAGGATTGATTTCCGGTGAAGCCTCTCTTACTGGTTTGCAGAAAGTCACCTCCCTGTGTTATTAAATGATACAGAGAGCTGGAATTCTGACATCCCATATTGTCAGGACAGTAGTCCTAGGGATCAAGGCCCTACCCTCATAACCTCATTTAACCATTAATTATTTCCTTATTAATTACCTCAAGATGCCATCACATTTGGGATTAGGTTATCAACATATGAATTTGGAGGGATACAGTTGAGTCCATAGCACCTGACTCTTAATTGTAAAGCATTATCTAAATTATATTGATTCTGGCCACTATTTCTGTACTTCTGTATGGCCTGTCTTTTCCTTACTTTGTAAAGCTTTGGTTTGGGGCCTCAGCATTTCTCAGATTTCCCCAACTATCCTTTAAGAATGGCAGGTAGGGAAATGAGGCATAGTTAGGATTATGTTGCCCATTTTTTAGACTGTTCATTAGTTCTTTCTCTGCTCTGGGCCCACATACCTGGGATGCCACAGAAGGTCCTTTAAAAATATAGGCCAGGAAACTCCTACATATCCAATAATTCAAGTGCCAGTTATTTTCTTGGCCAGTCTTGGGGTTGTTCTGATGTCTGTGGAAAAATATTGATGTTCTATGCTAACTACCCATTGGGTTTAGCTGGTAAAGAATGGTACAGGTGGCTCAGTGGTAAAGAATCTCCTGCCAGTGCAGGTGATGCAGGAGATGCCAATTTGATCCCTGGGTTGGGAAGATCCTCTGGAGTAGGAAATGGCCATCCACTCCAGTATTCTTGCCTAGCAAATTCCACGGACAGAGGAGCCTGCAGGACTGCAGTCCACATGCTAACTAACTACAATACAAACTACAATACAATCCAATCTACTGTGTTAAAAAATAGATCAGAAGAGTGATACACAGACTTTGTTCAAATGGATGGGTTCACCTTGGTCTAGGTCAGATTAAATAACTATAGTGAATTTAAGAATACACTGTTTATCAGTATTTTCCATACAGAGGGAAGAATTGTTTTAAGCATTTCAGTAAGTATTATTTGCTGTTGAGAAATAAAAGGCATAAATGCCAGAGCAGGGGGAAGCCTCCATAGAAATATTCCATTTTATTTACTAGGGCTGAGGTCCAGGTAAATGTGTTTTCATTCCTTTTCTTTTTTTCAATTGTAATTTAAAGTTTTAGATGCTGTATTCTGACACTGGTTTCTCTAAGTACAAAATAAAGAGATCCAACAACCAAAGATAAAAATGATCTTGTTGTGACATATATGGCATCTCTCCATGAACATCAAAAAAGTAAAAATCACAGAGTATTAAAAAATCTTCACTGTGAAATTTTTGAAATAATTTTTTTTTGTTATTATACAATTAAAAACAAATAACCTTCCCCCTCTCTTACACATGAATGCATATGTTCCCTTTGGAAAACACATTGAATAAGAAGCTGTTTCAGAGAAGGTGCTGTACTAAAAATGGCATTATTATGTCTGAACATGATTAGCCATGAGATATAAATAACTGATTGGGAATAAAGTACTGAAGTGCTTGATTAAAATAATTCTTTAACTTATCTGAAGTGGGATATACCAAATTATCTATCTTTAAGGCATACTTAGAACATACTGTGCCATTAGGTGGATAAAACCAAGCAAAACTTCTTGGTGAGGAAAGTCTATAGCTATTCTCCTTCACCTTCACTTTTGATAGAATTCTAGATTCTGTGTCTTGGTCTGTAGTCCATAAGGACGATACATCCATGCAGGGCTTCATGTTCTACATTTTCTTACCTTTAACCACACATCTTCTTATTTGCCTTCCTGTGTCTTCCAAGGTGACTGTGAGCTAATCTGATCAACTAAGCCAGGCTAATGTTCTCACC
This sequence comes from Raphicerus campestris, assembly GCA_006410735.1. Classification (NCBI taxonomy): domain Eukaryota; kingdom Metazoa; phylum Chordata; class Mammalia; order Artiodactyla; family Bovidae; genus Raphicerus; species Raphicerus campestris. The sequence goes on from SJYW01049628.1 coordinate 239,297, forward strand.
AGTGCTAGTATATTAATGTCAGATGTTTTAACCCCTGCCGCAACTGTCTTACCAATGTCATATGGGTTCCTGTAGAAAACCGTTCTTCTTTTTCTTTCTTTTCTTAAAAAAAGTGATTAGCGGTGGGAATTTCACATCAGATAGGTCTGATGGGACCAGATCATGGAAGCTATTACTGGACTTGTGAAGACATCATTATCTTAGATCACAAAAGTAACTGATGATTTCACACAAGCCACAATTTCCTCTTTCTCTACCCTACTCCACTATTTTATGTATTGACTATGAATTAGAGACTTTTTAGTAAGAATTACGGAGAAGGCAATGGCAACCCACTCCAGTATTCTTGCCTGGAAAATCCCATGGACGGAGGAGACTGGTAGGCTGCAGTCCATGGGATTGCTGAGGGTCAGACACAACTGAGCGACTTCACTTTCACTTTTCACTTTCATGCATTGGAGAAGGAAATGGCAACCCACTCCAGTGTTCTTGCCTGGAGAATCCCAGGGACAGGGTTGCCTGGTGGGGTGCCGTCTCTGGGTCGCACAGAGTCAGACACGACTGAAGTGACTTAGCAGCAGCAGTAAGAATTAAGTGGTCTTGGTTTAATATTAATATAGAAGGAATTTTATGCCTCACATCGGTTAATTTCTTGAGTTACTCTCTAACTGGTTNTATTTTATGAATTTCAGTTGTCTAGTGGAGTAGGACTTTGCAGAGACAATAACAGCACTCAGGATTTCTGTTACCACTTCTAGTTTGTCTAGCTGTTAATTTGGGGGGAGGTCAACTTTTATATTTTTACATCAAGCAGAGCTTTCTTTAAAAATAAATCCCCAGAAAGATGAGTGGAATATGGGACCCTCATATTTGAGGATATTTGAGGATGTTTTACTCCTCAAAATGGCTGTAACAAATAATGCTGAAATTGGCTCTAAGCAAATACTCTTTTCCTTTCCCTTACATATGAAACTCAAGTACTGATACTATTGAAAACATCCCTTAGTTTACTACTTTTTTCCTTTGTTGTGTCTACAGTTTATGAAAACATTGATAGAAGAACTGTAATAGGAACTTTAATGTAAGACACTGCAGAGCAGATAGAATGTTTTCTCAGCTTCTAACTTTCTCAAATAGTTTTGATTTTTCAACAAATGAGACAGGGCAAGTGGAAGATGTAGGGAAGCTTTGAACCATTTGTATTTCAGGAAGGTATAACAAATAACAATCTATTTCTCAACTAGTATCATCAGTAAAAAAATATTCTTGGAAAATAGGAGCTTTCAAATTATAACTGAATTATTGGCCCTAACAAATGAAGAAGATATTAACTTATCCAGGTTTGCTCTTGTTGCATATAGATATTTTCTGACTTGTTCTGAAAAAAAAAAAAAAAGAAATGTCAAAACCCTATGGGAAATTCAGAGCAGATATATCTTGTATCTTGTAAAATCATTATAACCAGGACATGCTATTTGAATTCTGTTATAGACATCACGGATGGTTTATATATACATATGTATTTGACAGCAGAGAAGGAAATGGCAACCCACTCCAGTGTTCTTTCCTGCAGAATTCCACGACAAGGGAGGTTGTGAGGTGTTGGACATGACTGAGTGACTAATACACATATTGACAACAGCTTATGTAACATTAAATCCAGTTTATAAACATCATATTTAGGCAAAAAATTACTGTAGTGAATCAGGTGATGTTTAAAATTTTTTCTAGCTTTAACATTAGGTAATTCTAAGTAGCATGAATAATGGTCAAATATATATATTAAAAATATATAATAACATATATCATGTATATTTAAATATATATATGTATACTATATATCTTTGTAGTTAATAAAAAATATTCCATGGAAAATGTATGGGAAAACCTCACTACATNAGGTGATGTTTAAAATTTTTTCTAGCTTTAACATTAGGTAATTCTAAGTAGCATGAATAATGGTCAAATATATATATTAAAAATATATAATAACATATATCATGTATATTTAAATATATATATGTATACTATATATCTTTGTAGTTAATAAAAAATATTCCATGGAAAATGTATGGGAAAACCTCACTACATTCATTTTCATGATGAAAACTGTTAAGTTTTATTAGTAATAATAATCACCTCCACAGGAGTAAAATGCAAAAACAAAACAAAAAGCAATTGAGAGGAAAATTTCACCTAATTTAATAAATCTCAATAAAGCCCTTTTAAAAAAATGTCTCATTAAATTCTTGAAGTAACCTTCTGAAACAGACATTATCCTTAAAGATTAAAATAACAACAAAATATATAATATCAATGAGAAAACCCAGGAACACAGTTGGTTAAGTATTTGGTTCAGAGATCTGAGAGTGCTTTAGTGCTGAATGCTAATACTCCCTTTCACAGCTTGGAAGTCAACGTCACAAGTTGTAAGGAATCATCACTTCTTTCCTTCTGTTCACCCTTCACTCACAGGAAGGACTGAAGAATTGTAAATTTCAAAGTTAAATCCTCTATTCATGGTTTCAACTTTCTAGAATATCATATTCAAAATTGTGTGTTCACTCTGAACTTAATGAAGATGACTTGTGCAAATCACTTTAAAAGGGAAAGATAATACAGTACTTAGGGTCTTCACAGGTGGCTCAGTGGTAAAGAATTTGCCTACCAATGCTGGAGATGCAGGAGAAGCAGTTTAGATCCCTGGGTCCGGAAGGCCACTCAGAGGAGAAAATGGCAACCCACTAGTACTCTTGCCTGGGACATCCCATGGGCAGAGGAACATGGTGAGTTGTTACAGTCCATAGATCCGCAGAGTCAGACATGACCGAGCACACATTCACACACAGTTTTAATTATCTTCATAATGGATAGATATTACTTAATGTTACTCAGAAATATTTTTAAAGAACTCACAATAATATATAAACAGTGAAATCATTATTTCCTCCCCCAGGTAAAATTTTCAAAATTATATTATCAAGAAAACTCACAGTTCAGACAGTTTAGTTTTCTGTGCCTGGTGTTCTTGATTGTGTTCAGTGGATAAAAATTACTGTCTGCTAAGCTCCTCTTGAAGTGGAACAGGTTTAAGCTCAGATTTAAGATCCCTGGATATTGATGACCCTTACAGAAATAGCTCCGAACAAGTAATAGGATTGAGATAAGAGAATTAACAAAACCTATTCATTAACAGTGAGGCAAAAAAAAAAATAAACTGAAAAAAATAGAGCTTTGAGTCCTGTGACAAGTACAGTCTTTGGTTGCCAATATTGCATTATTTGAGAAGAAGATTATTTCTTTCTAGCATAGGCTGTTAATAATTCTCAGAAATTCACATGTCATTTTCTGAAAGAAAAAAATCAGTTTTTCTGATCAAGAAAATTTTGTTTTGGATCCAACAGTAATAGCTATCAATCTCAACAACTTCTTTTGGCAAAGTCCATCTTCTCCTCTTAAATTGGTCAAACAACCATTTCTTGTCCCTTTTTCGTACCCTGAAATGTCTTATGTATTTAAAACATCTGCTAGTTCTTATTCTTTTGGTGAAAAGAATCATAGAAAATTTGAATACAGTTTTTAGTAACGTTTATGACTTTTGCCTTGTATCTTCCATCTGCTTTATCATTTCTTTCCTTGTTCTTGTTTCTTTTTGATAGTCACTTCACTTTTCTTCCAAGTGCCATTCAAAACAATGANGAATACAGTTTTTAGTAACGTTTATGACTTTTGCCTTGTATCTTCCATCTGCTTTATCATTTCTTTCCTTGTTCTTGTTTCTTTTTGATAGTCACTTCACTTTTCTTCCAAGTGCCATTCAAAACAATGAACTTCAATTCATTAACAATTTACTGACTGCCCCCTCTTTGCTAGGGGATGCTTTCAAAATGTTATTGTAGTTTTTGGATATTAGACTTTTACAGTGAGCCCGTTGGTTCAAGGCTACCCCATAGAATGGATATTCTATGATCTAAGAGTAGTCAGCTTATCTATAGCTTAGATACCCCAAATGAGTGAGAGACAGCAAGTACATGAGTTTTTATTTATTACAATAAAATGAATATGGATTCATTAGTCCCAAAAACATGTGTTGAGTACCTATTTTGTATCAAGCAAGCAGTACCTAGGTACTGAGGATACAAAGAAAATNCTCCAGGCAAGAACACTGGAGTGGGTTGCCATTTCCTTCTCCAATGCATAAAAGTGAAAAGTGAAAATGAAGTCACTCAGTCGTGTCCGACTCTTCGCGACCCCATGGACTGCAGCCTACCAGCTCCTCCGCCCATGGGGTTCTCCAGGCAAGAGCCCTGGAGTGGGGTGCCATAGCCTCCTCCAAGTCTTCTCTGCTGCTACTGCTGCTAAGTTGCTTCAGTTGTGTCTGACTCTATGCGANCCATGGGGTTCTCCAGGCAAGAGCCCTGGAGTGGGGTGCCATAGTCTCCTCCAAGTCTTCTCTGCTGCTACTGCTGCTAAGTTGCTTCAGTCGTGTCTGACTCTATGCGACCCCATAGGCTGGACTATGCAGCCCACCAGGCTCCACTGTCCCTGGGATTCTCCAGGCAAGAACACTGGAGTGGGTTGCCATTTCCTTCTCCAATGCATAAAAGTGAAAAGTGAAAGTGAAGTTGCTTAGTCATGTCCAACTCTTAGCGACCCCATGGACTGCAGCGCATCAGGCTCCTCCATCCATGAGATTTTCCAGGCAGGAGTACTGGAGTGGGGTGCCATTGCCTTCTCCACCTTTCTCTTAAAAGGATACTTGCAATTGTACATAGGGCCTGCCTGGATAATTTAGGAAAATCTCTCCATCTCAGAATTCTTAATCATATCTGCAAAATTCTTTTTGCCACATAAGGTAATATTCACAGGTTACAGGGTTTAGAACCTGGATGTCTGAGTGTCATTATTCATTCTACCACCAATGTGTTTAGAAAAGTATCATTTCCTCTTCTGATTATTAAATGTACCTTGAACAGTTTTTATGAATTGATGGCACTAGGTTTCATTGCAGGACAGAATAAATAATAATAAGTGCTGCATAGGTAGCAGAAGGAACTGCTTTGTCATTTCTCGACTGACCAAGACAGTGACTTAAGATCTCAGTTTTAATAACAAGAGAAAAATAAATGGATATGCACAGATTTTCTTCCTACAGATTTTTAGAGATGTTTGGTTAAGATAAATTTGTATTTCCCTAGCTGATTAAAAAAAAAATGGTGGCGAGCTCCTATATATACAACCAGAATGTAACGTGTTGACTGAAAAAAAAAATGCATGACCTAAAAGTTGAGAGTTATGTTTCATTTGGAGGACATTATTAGGACTTCAAGCCTGGGAAACAACTTCTCAGATAACACTGAGAAAACTGTTCTGAAGAGGAAGAGGGGAAGCCCTAATATATAGGAGTTTTTGCAAAGTTGGAACAATGTTAACAAAGGAAAACTAGATATCTCAAGTTAAGGAATTTAGTGCTTTTCTATGTAGGGGGAGATGCAAGATTCTGGGCTCACTGAAATCACTACTTTGATATTCATCTTCGCTGTCTGGGACCAGTATCCTGTGTTTTCTCATCCTGAGTTTCCTCGGACTGCGCCATTGTGGGTAACTACCCTCTGATGACTGCTAGATGGCAGGCTTTCCTTCTTCCCATTCTGAGTTCCCTCAAGATTCACCGTCAGGGTGGCCAAAATCACTGATGGCTGCCACATCCTTTTTTTACTGATGTGGCAAGCATTATTTTATTTCCATGTGTGCTATTTTCAACAAGAGCATTGCCCCTCTTCCCTTCCATNTCTGAGTTCCCTCAAGGTTCACCATCAGGGTGGCCAAAATCACTGATGGCTGCCACATCCTTTTTTTACTGATGTGTCAGGCATTATTTTATTTCCATGTGTGCTATTTTCAACAAGAGCATCGCCCCTCTTCCCTTCCATATAGGCCCCGCAGGACTGTGTTGCCATTTAAATTTTGATTTAAATATTTTGTCCAAATAAAGTATTTTAGGACAGAATATGTGAAAAGGGCATGCAATGTAATTTTCCCAGGATCTTAATTCCCTTCAGAATAACTTTATAGCTTTAGATCTTAATGACTCTAGGTCTGGTCAAAGAATCAGAAATACAAAGCTGGAAATGATGAGAGGGTAGTGGCATAAAAGCATAACACTTCAAAGTATTTAAGGAAAAAAATATCTTTTCGTGGGTATTTATGGAGTTTCAGGATAATCACTGAGAAGCAACATTTGAGATGTCTGACAAAACAATGAAAATAACTTCAAACTTTATGAATAGTTGAAAGTTAGGTTTAAATGAAAGCTTGTCTGAACTTCAAAATAGTGATTCTGGTGTGAGAAGTCTATAATTATTGTCATCAGATGCGAGGTCCCCCAGCCACCATTATGTTAAATTAAACCCTCTGAATGCTGTGTTTATCTTTCTGGTTCTTTATGTGGTGGAGAAAGGAGAGTTCCGAGATAGTTATGGTAAAGCCTGAGTGCTTCCCCTTCATTGTACACATTTTTGTTTTAATGAACAGGGCCAATATAAACATTCAAAATGTAAATTCTCCTATAGGGGAAGGAATTTTCAAGTGAATCAGTATTTTCAAAGGGCATTTTTCAAAGTGAGAGCACAGACCATAAAGAAAGCAGTGGTAGGCATCAAGTTGGGGAAAAAAAAAATCACCATGAAAACAGCAATGCAAATATATAGATATAAACACAGAACAACATTGCTGACCTGGGAAAATCTGCAGTTTTAAAAATACCTTACTTGATATAGTGCCCATATGACAATTTTAAAAAGCAAGATAAAAACATACCCAGGACATATCACCATACAGTCATACGGTATGAAGTTAGTCTACCCCAGTGATGTCACTGCTGGTTTCAGACCATTCTATGAAAAGACTCTGTGGATAGATAGAGGTACATTGTGCCTTCTGGTTTTATGGTGCTGGAATTCAGACTACATAAATTATAATTTGTTTATGTCTGCTCTTTGTGTTACATTAAAAGAAGTTGGATTGCCTAGACAATGAGTATATTTTGCTTGAATGAGTCGGCTAAAAGAAGCTAGTATTTATAATATCATGAATCACACTAAAAACTTCCCTTTATGAAAGAAAAAATGCAAAGCAATGGTAGATTACAGATTGAGTGAAAATAGAATGATTAAGATGTTGGGCTTCAGAGGCAGACAAGACACATGCTTACATTCTGGCTGTGGTGCTTACTGTAGTGTAATTTTAGGCAAATTGCTTAGATTCTTCACACCCTGTATTTTCTCATTTGAGTAATAATAATAACAGCAACAGCAATAACAATATATAGCAGCACCAACTTCAACAGTGTTTTGCAGAAAGTATAAGTATTGATGCGTGTGAACCCTATGATTGCTCAATGACTAACTAGCCTTTGGGATGATTATTGTTGCTGAGTGAACCTCATGGTCCAGACTCCACAGAGTCTAGTCAGTGCCCTATTCCCAGCAAAGGGGGAGAGGAATGTCAGAATGTGGAAGATGCCATCAGCCTTGAAAGCTTAGTAAATCTCTTTGTGATGTTATCTTTGGGAACATCTTTCATAACTTTCTCCAAATGTAAGTTAATACCATTTGCATTTCCTGTATACTGGGAAATGCTTTATAAATTTATGTTTTAATTTGAAACATTTCCTTTTATTTGATATTCCGGCCACTATAAATTTAAAGCATGTCTACTTGTCCTGGGATTTTATGATTTAGGAAGTATGAGTGTCATTTCCATTACCTATTCACAACTGAAAAAATACAAGCTTGTTTGAACTTTTACTGTGTTCCAGGTACTGTGATAAGCATTTTATGTACTTTTTGTCATTTAGTCTTCAAAATAGTCTTACGAGGTAGGCAATATTCTTTAAAGAAAGTGTTTAAATATATGATGCTTCTAGGCACCAGTGTTCTTGATATTTCTTAGTTAGTATTCCGATGGTAGCTTTTTATCTACTATAGTTTTTTTACAGTTAGGCATTTAGAGCTATAATTAAAAGCTGTGTATTGAATTGCTTGTTGACACAAGCTGTGAATTATGAAAGACCTTGGTTCCAGTCCTGACTCTAAACTAGTGTTCACCTTGGATAAACTACTTAACCTTGTTGTTCAGTTGCTGAGCTGTGTCTGACTCTTCGTGATGCCAGGCTCCTCTGTCTTCCACTCTGTCCTGGAGTTTGCTCAGATTCATGTCCATTGAGTCAGTGATGCTATCTAACCATCTCATCCTCTGCTATGCCTTCTCCTATTGCCTTCAGTCTTTCCCAGCATCAGGGTCTTTTCCAGTGAGTTGGGTCTTCACATCAGGTGGCCAAAGTATTGGAGCTTCAGCTTCAGCAACAGTCCTTCCAATGAATATTCTTGGTTGATTTATCTTAGAATTGATGGCTTAACTTTGGGGAGCAGTTATTCTCTTATTAAATGGGGCTAATGTTAACTGTTTCAAAGATTTATCTCAAGGATTAAGTGACTCAATTAATATAGTGAATATAAGGTGTTGGTGATAGAACCTGGCGCATAATAAGCACTTATCTAATGGTGGTCATTATTTTTGATAAACAGGCCATGAGTTACTGATAAAACACACACACACAGTAAGAGACAATAGGAAATGCTAAGCTAAAAATAATGTGCTTGACAGTATTTGGATTTATAATTTAATGAGAAAGCAACATCTGTGTATTAAAGAAGTGCTTAAAAAAATACAAGCAAGGACTTTATAAGGTTGTAGGAGATAGTGATAAATTCTGAGTGTTGGGGTATAGCTCAAATGAGAGGAGGCAGAGATAACAGCACTTGAACTGGGCTTTGAAAAATCAAATTATGTTACTATTTGGAGAAGGGAGAAAAGAGCTTTCCTGATGTGGGGAATAGCATGAGTAAAAGCCCTGAACTATTGAGTACAGTACTCAAGGAATAGAAGCTATCATGATGTGTGATGTGATTGGAGAATGGAGTTTGTGGAGACATCAATTTAGAAATAAGACTGAAAGACAGATCTAGCCCAGATTGTTAAATGCCTTGCTAAGAACTTTTAATCTTACTGTTTGTAAGACTCTGATTAGAAATATGGAAAATACATTTGGAAAGGTATATAGGATATACCTCGAGGATATAATTTTTTGGATTAGGAATAGGGTGTGGGAGGGTCAGTGATTCTGGAATACACTTCTACAAGTGCTTTGACAGAACCTGTTTTATTAACTCACATAAACCCCACCTGCTGGGCTTTGCTTAATTGGCAGTCTGGTAATCCTCTTGTGAGAATTAACTGACAGCTTTATCTATAAATAACATTCATTTTCAAGTGTGAGATACAAAGGTATAGTTTTGGTGATGAGAGATTGTCTAGCCTACCACCTTTTTAAATCCAGAGGTAGTCCCTAAATCCAGAGTGTTTTTTTAAGTCCGGTTTGTCAAGCTTTTGCATTCTTGTCACATTTCTAAGATCTTAAGGCATAGTTCATGAAGAAAATGACTTTTCTTAGAGGAAATATGAACTTGTACTAGGATTCAGGCTATTACTTGTATTATTATTAGTCTAATGGTTAATAGTGATTCAATAGGTAACATTGAATCACTTTTTTCTTCCAGTTTTATTGAGATAAAATTGACATACAGCACCGTATAAGTTTAAATTGTGTAGCATAATGATCTGACTTATATACATCATGAAATTATTGCCACAGTACGTTTGGTGAACATCCATCATCTCAGATAGATAAAAAATAAAGGAAAAGAAAAATAATTTTGTGATGTGAACTCTTAGGATTTACTCTTTTAACAGATTTCATACACAGCATTCAGTAGTGTTAATTATATTAATCATGTTGTACATTACATTCCTAGTATTTATTTACCTTATAACTGGAAGTCTGTACCTTTTGATCACCTTAATCCAATCTGTACCTCCACTCCCCACCTGTACTACAAATCTAATCTCTTTTTTCTTGAGTTTATTTTTGAAGTATAATTAACCCAACTGTGTTACAAACATAGTTGAAGAAGGAAATGATAACCCACTCCAGTATTCTTGCCTGGAAAATCCCACGAAGAGAAGAGCCTGGTGGGTTACAGTTCATGGGATCACAGAATCGGACATGACTGAGTGACTGTGCACACATGTCACCAACATAGTGATCTGATATTTCTATACATTTCAAAATGATCACTGTAATAAGTATAGTTATGTGGTCAGGTATGGATGCAAGAGTTGGACTGTGAAGAAAGCTGAGTGCTGAAGAATTGATGCTTTTGAACTGTGGTGTTGGAGAAGACTCTTGAGAGTCCCTTGGACTGCAAGATCCAACCAGTCCATTCCAGAGGAGATCAACCCTGGGTGTTCTCTGGAAGGACTGATGCTGAAGCTGAAACTCCAGTACTTTGGCCACCTCATGCGAAGAGTTGACTCATTGGAAAAGACTCTGATGCTGGGAGGGATTGGGGGCAGGAGAAGGGGATGAGAGAGGATGAGATGGCTGGATGGCATCACTGACTCGATGGATGTGAGTTTGAGTGAACTCTNATGGTCCAGACTCCACAGAGTCTAGTCAGTGCCCTATTCCCAGCAAAGGGGGAGAGGAATGTCAGAATGTGGAAGATGCCATCAGCCTTGAAAGCTTAGTAAATCTCTTTGTGATGTTATCTTTGGGAACATCTTTCATAACTTTCTCCAAATGTAAGTTAATACCATTTGCATTTCCTGTATACTGGGAAATGCTTTATAAATTTATGTTTTAATTTTAAACATTTCCTTTTATTTGATATTCCGGCCGCTATAAATTTAAAGCGTGTCTACTTGTCCTGGGATTTTATGATTTAGGAAGTATGAGTGTCATTTCCATTACCTATTCACAACTGAAAAAATACAAGCTTGTTTGAACTTTTACTGTGTTCCAGGTACTGTGATAAGCATTTTATGTACTTTTTGTCATTTAGTCTTCAAAATAGTCTTACGAGGTAGGCAATATTCTTTAAAGAAAGTGTTTAAATATATGATGCTTCTAGGCACCAGTGTTCTTGATATTTCTTAGTTAGTATTCCGATGGTAGCTTTTTATCTACTATAGTTTTTTTACAGTTAGGCATTTAGAGCTATAATTAAAAGCTGTGTATTGAATTGCTTGTTGACACAAGCTGTGAATTATGAAAGACCTTGGTTCCAGTCCTGACTCTAAACTAGTGTTCACCTTGGATAAACTGCTTAACCTTGTTGTTCAGTTGCTGAGCTGTGTCTGACTCTTCGTGATGCCAGGCTCCTCTGTCTTCCACTCTGTCCTGGAGTTTGCTCAAATTCATGTCCATTGAGTCAGTGATGCTATCTAACCATCTCATCCTCTGCTGTGCCTTCTCCTATTGCCTTCAGTCTTTCCCAGCATCAGGGTCTTTTCCAGTGAGTTGGGTCTTCACATCAGGTGGCCAAAGTATTGGAGCTTCAGCTTCAGCAACAGTCCTTCCAATGAATATTCTTGGTTGATTTATCTTAGAATTGATGGCTTAACTTTGGGGAGCAGTTATTCTCTTATTAAATGGGGCTAATGTTAACTGTTTCAAAGATTTATCTCAAGGATTAAGTGACTCAATTAATATAGTGAATATAAGGTGTTGGTGATAGAACCTGGCGCATAATAAGCACTTATCTAATGGTGGTCATTATTTTTGATAAACAGGCCATGAGTTACTGATAAAACACACACACACAGTAAGAGACAATAGGAAATGCTAAGCTAAAAATAATGTGCTTGACAGTATTTGGATTTATAATTTAATGAGAAAGCAACATCTGTGTATTAAAGAAGTGCTTAAAAAAATACAAGCAAGGACTTTATAAGGTTGTAGGAGATAGTGATAAATTCTGAGTGTTGGGGTATAGCTCAAATGAGAGGAGGCAGAGATAACAGCACTTGAACTGGGCTTTGAAAAATCAAATTATGTTACTATTTGGAGAAGGGAGAAAAGAGCTTTCCTGATGTGGGGAATAGCATGAGTAAAAGCCCTGAACTATTGAGTACAGTACTCAAGGAATAGAAGCTATCATGATGTGTGATGTGATTGGAGAATGGAGTTTGTGGAGACATCAATTTAGAAATAAGACTGAAAGACAGATCTAGCCCAGATTGTTAAATGCCTTGCTAAGAACTTTTAATCTTACTGTTTGTAAGACTCTGATTAGAAATATGGAAAATACATTTGGAAAGGTATATAGGATATACCTCGAGGATATAATTTTTTGGATTAGGAATAGGGTGTGGGAGGGTCAGTGATTCTGGAATACACTTCTACAAGTGCTTTGACAGAACCTGTTTTATTAACTCACATAAACCCCACCTGCTGGGCTTTGCTTAATTGGCAGTCTGGTAATCCTCTTGTGAGAATTAACTGACAGCTTTATCTATAAATAACATTCATTTTCAAGTGTGAGATACAAAGGTGTAGTTTTGGTGATGAGAGATTGTCTAGCCTACCACCTTTTTAAATCCAGAGGTAGTCCCTAAATCCAGAGTGTTTTTTTAAGTCCGGTTTGTCAAGCTTTTGCATTCTTGTCACATTTCTAAGATCTTAAGGCATAGTTCATGAAGAAAATGACTTTTCTTAGAGGAAATATGAACTTGTACTAGGATTCAGGCTATTACTTGTATTATTATTAGTCTAATGGTTAATAGTGATTCAATAGGTAACATTGAATCACTTTTTTCTTCCAGTTTTATTGAGATAAAATTGACATACAGCACCGTATAAGTTTAAATTGTGTAGCATAATGATCTGACTTACATACATCATGAAATTATTGCCACAGTACGTTTGGTGAACATCCATCATCTCAGATAGATAAAAAATAAAGGAAAAGAAAAATAATTTTGTGATGTGAACTCTTAGGATTTACTCTTTTAACAGATTTCATACACAGCATTCAGTAGTGTTAATTATATTAATCATGTTGTACATTACATTCCTAGTATTTATTTACCTTATAACTGGAAGTCTGTACCTTTTGATCACCTTAATCCAATCTATACCTCCACTCCCCACCTGTACTACAAATCTAATCTCTTTTTTCTTGAGTTTATTTTTGAAGTATAATTAACCCAACTGTGTTACAAACATAGTTGAAGAAGGAAATGATAACCCACTCCAGTATTCTTGCCTGGAAAATCCCACGAACAAAAGAGCCTGGTGGGTTACAGTTCATGGGATCACAGAATCGGACATGACTGAGTGACTGTGCACACATGTCACAAACATAGTGATCTGATGTTTCTATACATTTCAAAATGATCACTGTAATAAGTATAGTTATGTGGTCAGGTATGGATGCAAGAGTTGGACTGTGAAGAAAGCTGAGTGCTGAAGAATTGATGCTTTTGAACTGTGGTGTTGGAGAAGACTCCTGAGAGTCAAGATCCAACCAGTCCATTCCAGAGGAGATCAACCCTGGGTGTTCTCTGGAAGGACCGATGCTGAAGCTGAAACTCCAGTACTTTGGCCACCTCATGCGAAGAGCTGACTCATTGGAAAAGACTCTGGTGCTGGGAGGGATTGGGGGCAGGAGAAGGGGATGAGAGAGGATGAGATGGCTGGATGGCATCACTGACTCGATGGATGTGAGTTTGAGTGAACTCTGGGAGTTGGTGATGGACAGAGAGGCCTGGCGTGCTGTGATTCATGAGGTCACAAAGAGTCGGACACAACTGAGTGACTGAACTGAACTGAACTGAACTGATGCGTGTCACCATACTAAGAGATTACATTATTATTACATTGAATAAATTTTAATAATTTTAAAACATTTTCACTGACATGGTTTCATTTTGATCCTCACAATTACTCAAGTGGAGGCAAAGTTGTTACATTTAATAGGTGAAGAAACAGATTGAGAGAGGTTGAGTAACTTGCTCAAGATCCCAGAGCCAGTAAGAGTTGGAACTGGGGCTTGGACTTTAACTCGACTCCAGGTGGGCCTTTTTATTCCTATTACACATCTCTATTTTCTCTAGTCATATTTTTACAGCTGATACTTAATATTCATCCGTGTGTAGTCTCCAATAAGTAAACTATAAATATTCTAGTTTTTCACCTTAAAAATTCTTGATGTATCTTTCAGTACACTAAATGTGCTATTAAAATGTGATCAACACCTTAGGAAGAAATCTGTGTGTTAATTCATCATATTGATAGGATTAAGGTTGTTGATTTCTTAAAAAAACCCACAAAACTTTTAATTTTGTATTGGGGTATAGCCGATTAACAAACAATGTTGGGATAGTTCCAGGTGAATAGTGAAGGGACTCAGCCACACATATGCATGTATCCATTCTCCCCAAACTCCCTTCCCTCCAGGCTGCCACATAACACTGAGCAGGGATCCATGTGCTATACAGTAGGTCCTCGCTGGTTATCCATGAACTTCCCAAACTCCTTAACTATCCCTTCAGCCCATCCTTCCTCATGGTGAGGGTTGTTGATTCTTGTTCGATTTTTTTCGTTCTTTTTTTCTTTCTGTCTTTTCATGTCGCTGCGTGACTATGTTAAGCTTAACTGAGTTATGGTAGATTTCGGCTGTAATTTTAGACAACACCTATTTTGGCTTCATTTTCAAAACTGATGCATTTTATCATGGCAGTTACATCTGAAAACTAACGCAAATGAAATATGGAACTGAGGTTGAGCAGGAAGCAATAAGGCAGCCAAACACCTGTTTCCATCCAGGGTCTGTTCTGCCTTTCCTTTTTTAAAGACAAATGTTTTGAATATCATCCTTCGGGACTGTAGATTAAAAAAATTGATTCTTTACCTAAAGTATATTGTCTTTTAAATGGGGAAAATGGCAGAGACTAAAAGAGGACCCTGCTTAGGACATCGCGACTGCCCCTTTTGGAAGGAGCAGCGCTGCCCGCATGTGGCTGCCGTCTTTCTCCTAGTGCAGCTGCTAGTTCAAGGCATCTGACACCATTTAAGCTTGTATTACTGCCACTTCTTGGGGTCTCTCCTGAAGGAGAGTCATGGAAAAGGGCCATGAAAGAGAAGAATTTAGGCAGAAAGGATCTCGAAATGTCTTTGTATGTTAAAGAGGTATCATACTCACTGAGAGAAACACACGTTCACCCGTTAAGGAGCAGATTGGTGTCAATATTGATTGGTATCAGTATTTCCTTGGAAAGATCTATTATGATGCAAATAAGCATATAACCTGAAAAAGGAAGTCACCAGAAAAGGACCAACTGATAACTGCTTTCTCAGGGGAAAAAAATGACATTATCACTTAACTTGTCTCATTCTGTAGCACTCATTTTTCACAGTTTGGAAGGATTTGAGTTAGAGTTTAAGAGTAGATATTCCTTATTTGGCAGTATGTTACTTTAGTTAATAGTTCCTTTCTTCCTCCCCTCTACCCCACCCCCCTTTTTTTATATTTATTTAGTTTTTTAGAAACATTTCAAAATAGAAAGTGAATAAAATATTTAGCAACACAATAAGGGCCTTTCCTAATTCTGGCTGAGAAGAGGTGAAACAACCAGTTCAATATTTACAAAAAGAAGTTAGCATTTCAATATCTTTAGGTGTTTTATTTCACCAAAAAAAAGAGAATTTATTTGTAGTAAAGCTGTCAGTCTTAAAATTCTTTAAAACAGTCAGTCGTCACATTACCCTTTATTTGCTTCAATTAATTTGTAAACTCCGATGAAAATTTCCCTCCTTCTCGGATACTCTCTATATCTTAGCTTGGGTCACCAAAGCCAAGTCCCACATAAAATTCCCAAGTTGCCCAGAGTTTGGTGTTCAGCCTCTGCTCCGTTTCCCTGTCCATGTTTGGCTCCTTCGCTTTCACTGATCTCGCCTTGTTCCCACTTGTAGACGCACACTGGCCGTTCTTCTTGCCCTGCTCTCTGCTCTGTGTGCCATTCCTCCAGCCTCCTGGGCACTCAGCGCTCCCTGCCGCTTCTCCTCTTCCCTCGTTATTTACTGCTTCCCCTTTGACAGTAAGTATTCTGCTGGATTAATCTAGTCTAAAGAGTTTGTAATTTATAGTGTCATATTTCTCCAGATAATGTTGTATTTTGATGTTTCAAAATGAAGCTACCAGAGAAACTCCCAGAAACGTCATATTGTAAGTAGGAAAAAATGTATTAGTGGCAGAAATCCTCAGCTGAAGGCAGGCCACTTTGAGAGAGAATTTGGAGGCCTTTGGTTAGCCTCATATTCACATTTTCTAGCCTACATCATCTGGGGTGAAATTTTGATGCTCTGTTCTTGGTTTTTAACTCCACATTCAATGAGACAATCATGTGAAATTATAACCGAAAGGATATTCTAGCCATTGCCTTTGCAAGCCAACAGACTGTTTATCAAGGAGGAAAGAGGATCTTTTTCAGATCTGCCTTGAGTTTTATTGTAGGGCAAAGTCTCTGCTGTTTTATTTAATAACATAGGCTATTTCCATACTTATAAACATGGATAGAGGATTTAAGTTTAAGGTTTCAAGTTCCATGTTTCCAAGATTAATATTGAAACGATTTAAAAATGGCAAGTCTTTTCAGGATGTACAGTCAAATAAGCAAATTATAAACACCTCCCGGGAGAAACTTCAAAAATTTTCCAGTTTAAAAAAATATGTTTCAATATTACATATATATACTTTCTCTATTAGCATATTGCATTCCCAGGGAGAGTATGTCTGATATTTCCTATTACCAAATTGAAAATGCTTATGAAACCTCTAAGTACACAGTACTGTAAATATCTGCATTAATTGAATTGTCTCCCACTGGTTTTCTTCTGTGATGTAAGTTAACCACTCATGAAAACTACATTGGCTTTACGAAGTCACAGGTAAAAGTGGGTTTGCAAGTGGTCAGTCAACAGTTGAGGGGTAGCTACTCTCAGCTTCACAGTCTTAGCTAAAAAAAAAAAAAAAAATTCACCCTTCTTGCAGTTCACAATGTCTGTCACGTGAGGGCAGCATAATCACATATGTACAGGCGCCTGTCAGTTCAGTTCAGTTCAGTTCAGTCGCTCAGTCATGACTCTTTGCCACCCCATGAATCGCCCACACCAGGCCTCCCTGTCCATAACCAACTCCCGGAGTTCACTCAGACTCATGTCCATCGAGTCCGTGATGCNTTTTATATATATACACATACAGTATTTGGTTCAGCTGGTAAAGAATCCGCCTACAATGTGAGAGACCTGGTTTGGATCCCTGAATTGGGAAGATCCCCTGGAGAAGGGAAAGGCTACCCACTTCAGTATTCTGGCCTGGAGAATTCCATGGACTGTATAGTTAGTCCGGGGGGCGCAAAGAGTCAGACACGACTGAGCGATTTTCATTTTCATACACTATTCAACTGATTGAAACACAAAGTCTGATATTTTTGTAGAAAAAAACCAGTTATTTTTCTATAATTGAAAATCTTTATCTAAAGAATCTACGCTTTGCAATAGAAAATTATTTGTAACTATGAATTTTAAATTTAGGGTTAAAGTGGGGTTGGGATGTGGGAGAATGAATGATGTCTTTCCTGTTTGTGGATGGAATTTTACGTAGTAGTTAAGCCATTTAGCACTTACTTTGTCTTAATCTACCAGGCTATTTTAGGCAAGTTTTTGATATTTAACATTTCTATGCCTAATTTCCTCAAGTACAAAATAGGGGGAATCATAGTATTCATTCATAGTTTTACAAAGGATTAAATGACCAATTTTAATACACATTAGAGTACATGTAAATACACTCTAAATGTTAGTTTGGATTTTATTCTTAAGGTAAATGCTGATCTTTTCAAGTTGAAAGATCTTAACTAAGTATCAGAGCACAAGAAAGAATCTGAGTGAGCTACTTACACTGTATTTTATGGTATTTGATGATAATGAGCCTGGAAAAATGTGCTTGAAGAAGCTGTTTAAGAGGAGAAGGAAAATATTAACAGGAAGAAGTTTAAGGTTTAGTGTCAGTTAGGGAAGAGATCTCACATATGCTTATATGGAAGAAAAATTCTTCCTTTTCTCAGTCTCAAGCCATTACTTTTTAATCAGTAACGGAGCAGTGACTCTTTCCTGCTTAGGAACTTATCTGTTACCGTGAAAGTAACAGTAAATAAGACCTTGAAAAGTCGTGAAAAAAAAAAAAAAGAAGACAATTCAAACTGAGGAAACTCACTCTTGTTGAATCCCAAATCCGAATTCAGGAAATCTTACCAAGAACTTAGAGAGCTTAAAGGAGCTGAAACTGTTTGGAGACAGAAGACAGGTGCCCTAGAAGGTGANAAAAGAAGACAATTCAAACTGAGGAAACTCATTCTTGTTGAATCCCAAATCTGAATTCAGGAAATCTTACCAAGAACTTAGAGAGCTTAAAGGAGCTGAAACTGTTTGGAGACAGAAGACAGGTGCCCTAGAAGGTGAAGCTGTACACGTGTCAGAGTGAATGAGCTCAGAGTAAAAGGAAAGTTGAGTTAGAATGAGTATGTGGTAAAGAACTGAAAGTGGGATTTGAATGTGGCCTAAAATATTGGTTTGGATTTGGAAAGGAGCAGGAGGGAGAAGCAAACTTAGGTGGCTGTTATGGACTGAACCGTGTCCCCCTTGAATTCATATGTTAAAATCCTAATCCCCAGAACCTCAGAGATGTGACTGCATTTGGAGATGGGAATTTTAAAGAGGTGAAGGTAAGGCAAGGCCATCAGGGTGGACCTTAATTCAACAAGACCGCTATCCTTATAAGGAGACTCTAACCTCCAGAATGACGAGAAAATCTTTTCCGTTGTTTACTCACGCATTTCATGGTCCTTTGTTGCGGTGGTGCTAGTAAGCTGGCACAGCAGGGGATGCTGTGAACCAAGCATGGAAGCAGAAATCTGTGTTTCCTTGGAAAAGAATTACTAATAAATAGAAAACAGTGGTTTGGTATTAGAAAGTGGTTTGTTGGCTTCTTGGAAAAGCAAGCTGATAAGATGCTGTCTGAAAAAGGTGGGACTTAACCCAGCAGCATCTGGTCAGAGATATAGAGCAGGGGTGGACCTTGAATGCTCTAGCTTTCAAAGCTGAATCCAGCAGTGGTATGAGGGTTTCCATCAGATGAAAACCGAAAGCAGAAGCCACATGTGGTGAAAGGGAGCCGGCCTTTGCGAATGAAGCCATCAGGTTATACATAAGCTATAATTTAAAGTGAGAAGGGCAGTTTGTCTTTGTGAAAGGAACACTTGAATGCACTAATATGCTTTTGAGCCAAACTAAAGAGTGTGATAATGGTACCAGTGTTAATGCAAATGTGCTGAAACCAACCCTGTTCCATAGCAGGTAATGACATAGGTTGAAATTCAAGGCTAAAAATGGCATGTGTTGATGCTGGAGCCAAAAGAATAGGTGGAATCTATGGGAGAGTATTTAAAAGGGCAGAGAATTAAACAGGAGGGTGAAAGGACTTTTAAGAACAAGAATGTCTTGTATTTAATTTTAGAGTTTACTGCTAAAGACAGAGGAGAAAGAGAGCATCCACAAAATGCTGTAATCAAGGAAGACGGAATACTCACTGGAAACACAAGCTCTGAGCCAGGCGGAACCAGGAAAAAGCAATTCCTCTCCCCACCTACGAATCCCTGAAGACAGCTGTAGGTGGCACCCTCCAACACATGGGGACCCGAGTTCAAGTAAATTGCATTTAAATCTCCAAAGACAGGCTGTAACTTCTCGGTTAGCTCAGGTGTCAGCACCATAGAGCACTGGCTCCCTGAATTTGTTCTGTCTTTCATTAGGACAGACATTTACATAAAAATGAGTTCAAAAAGAAGACTTGGGATGAATCGGGCAGCTGTCTTAAGTATCTGAAGGAACTTTCTGTGGAAGATAGATTGGACTTGGTTTGGGTTTCTTCAGGAGAGCAGCATGGCAATAACAGGAAGGCAGGTTTCAGTTTAGCTTGAAAACTAAAATCTTCTAACTGTCTTCTGCTAGTGACATCATCATATCATCATCCCCTTTAGTCTTAGGCAAAATCAAGACCTTTCCATCCTGGCCTTTCTTTTCTTAGAAACATACAACCAAGTATCCTACCTATCTAGCTAGCTTAAAAAAATGGGTAAGTCAATTGAGGATAATTATTATAAGTCTTACTATCACTTTGTATAATGATCTATATCCTTGACGAACTTCCACGTGTACTTATAGGTTCCGTGTTTGTACACAACCAACATATTAGAGGACCCTCAAGAAACAGAGGGAAAGGGGAAAAAGGAGCAGTATGGCAGTGACTTATTAAAATCGCTTTCTTTTTCAAGAAAATCACATGTTTCTTAAGAGTATTGTTCATGAATTCTATTTAACTGATAACTTTAATTCAGAACTTTTTTTTTTTTCATGTCTCCCATTCCTACCTCTACTGGCTCATGGGGGTATGAATTCCTGGTATTTGAAATAACACACCAAATCTTCAGGCTTTAAATTGGAAGAGAATTACATGATTGATCAGAAGCCAAAAATCATAGCCCTCTTCTTTGTTTTTATTCTTATTAGAATCACCAAACAATAGACATTAACAATATGAGTTACTAGAAATATTACCCAAATATTTTAGCTGAAAAAACAATGGTATAATTAGTTATTCTTTCCCAATTTAAAACCTATTATCTCTGATACCAGTGTTACAGTAAAGACAAATAAACAAAACAGACAATTGGGAAAGAGAAAGTAACATGAAAGCGAGTCTTTTGGTTTATAAACCTCTCTAGTACTATTGTCATTGAACACAGGCAAATTACAAAAAAGGAGAGTAAGAAGTATCAGCAGTGAGTGTGAACATTTGATTCCTCAAAAACTCTTTGAGGTGGGTTTATCATCAAATGAAACCTAAATGATGGAAAGCCTCACCTATGAAGGTGTCATTGCAGGTTGATCTGAGAAAGCCTCATGGCGGGACTGGTAGCTTAGCTGAGCCTCAAAAGGTGATAGGGTTCTCTAAAAGTTGCATGTGTCCTATTATTTAGCACAAGGTGTTTTAATCTTAGCACTGTTGTGACATTTTGGAATGGATAACTCTTTGTTGGAGTGGGGCATCCTGTATATTGCAGGATGTTTAGAAAACATCCCTGGCCCTTATCAACTAGATGCTGGTGGCAGTCCTTTTTACCACCAGAAAGGTTTGATTATCACAAATGTGAAAAATGTCTCGAGACATTGCCAATGTCCCTGAGGGACAGGGGGGCAAAACTGCCCTGGTTGAGTACCACTGATTTAGCATATGAAGGGTAGTAGTGTATAATTAGAGAAATTGCCTAATACTTTATTGTGAAATACTTCATTCCAATATTTTTGGAAGCAAGCAAAAGAATAATGCTGCAATTCTGGCATATTTGAAGAAAATTGTCAATTTTTTTTTTTTTTCGAAGGAGGTGGCTTGTTTTACTCTTCAGATGTGTTCAGTGCTGGAAGAATAACACCATGTAATGCTGACACTGGGGGTATTTTGGCTCTCGTGGAAGAAGTATCATAAAATTTTATACCTGCTTTCATGATGGCCCAGTGATTACTGTGCTTTTCCTGAGGTTCCCTGAATAGTACATACAGACACAATAATTTCTGATGATTCATTAAAATTACAGTTTAGGAAATATGAAGCACATTAAAAACACACTTTAAAGCCTACTCATGTTTTACTTTCCCACTTCAAATACCAACTGAATTTACACTTTTTCCACTCTCACCAGTTTCAATAAACTTGTTAGCCATAGTTTTAGTCATGTCCAGCTTAACAGTAGAGGGTATGACTGTCTTAAATTGACTTGGCAGCTTTGGATAGCTTTTTAAAAAATGTATATTCAAAGAATGATGAAGTGATAAATAGAGACTTGAGAAAAAGAAAAATACCCAGAGAGAACTAAAAGTAACAAAATAGGAGGAAAGTCTAGACAGCTTAAATATTTGTGGATATGCATGATATGCATACTATATATATACTCACCTTTATACCTGATCACACAGACATTATCAGAATTTCATAAAGGAAATTATTTCTTCAGGCTTAGTTTCTCCACATTGTAATATTCAAACGGGGTGAATTTTGTCAGTTTTAGCTGGAATAACATGTATAGAAATAGGAAGTCTTTACTAATTCATTTAACAAGCATCTCTTAAGTACTTACTGTGAGTCAGGCCCTGGATGGAAGCTAGAGACTAAAGGGACTAGAGGAGATTAGTCAAACTGGGTCCCTATGCTCAGATACTTTATAAGCCAAATAGGAGAGTTATACATGAAGAGTATGAAGTGCAGTTAAATGTTATCAGATGTGTACAATGGGGCTGCAAAGGAAGGAAAGATCTGTTATGCCAGGGAGATAGGAAAAAGTGAGAGTTATGTCCTATTTCTATCAGCACTGTGTGCTCCCTCAGTGTATCATTGCCAGCGTGGAGTGCTACTTTTGTAGAATATTTTGTTAATTGGCAAGCAAATGGATAGCTTGTTTTTAGCTTGCATTTATATTTGGAGAGGTCAGACTTTAAAATATTTGTTTTCATATTGGGAATAGTATGTTATGCCCTTTATCCTCATTCATTTTTAAACTTAGTGCCCCCAGCCTCTACATTTCCACTCACACAAGTACACACATGCACACTCACAGATATGAACTGAAACTGCTTTGGCAAATGTCATTCCAAAGAACTGCACGTCTAAATCCTATGAATTAGTTGCAGGGCTTCTCTGGTAACTCAGCTGGTAAAGAATCCAGCTGCAGTGCCGGAGACCCTGGTTTGATTCCTGGGTCAGAAAGACCCTCTGGAGAAGGGCATGGCAACCCACCCCAGTATTCTTGCCTGGAGAATTCCATGGACAGAGGAGCCTGGTGGGCTACAGTCCATGGGGTCGCAAAGAATCAGACACAACTGAGCGACTAAGCACACACTTACCTTACTTACCGTTGACCCCCTTCCTTCTTTAAAAACTCCATCCCGGGCTTTCTCATCAGCTCTGTTTTGGTTTTTATTTTACATCTCTGACCATTTTTGTCAGCCTTTATTTGTGCGCCTCTCTTGCTTTTTGCCCTCATTCATCGTTTTGAGGGCCTGGCCTTTGTCTGTCTGTGGATCATCGTCCTGCTTCTTTCTTCATCCTCACTTTTACCAACTCTGTGTGCTTTCGTGGTTTCAACCTGTGTGTTGGTGGCTCTCAAATTCTCATCTCTATTCCAGAACTTTTCTTGATTTCTGCTCTCACGTATCCCGTTGATAACTGGATAATTCCACAAGGATATATCACATGCATCCTTAACCTGTTGTTTAGGCGCTCAGTTATGTCTGACTTTTCTGCGACCCCATGGACTGTAGCCCACCAGGCTCCTCATCCATAGGATTTCCCAGGCAAGAATACTGGAATGGGTTGCCATTTCCTTCTCCAGGGGATCTTCCTGATCCAGGGATCGAACTCCCATATCCTGCATTGGCAGATGGATTCTTTACTACTGAGCCATCAGGGAAGCCCCAGTCTTGGCTTAGCAGGTGTGAAATCAAAGCCATTCTTACTCGTTTGTCAAAACTCAGGTGATTCACCCCAAATCAAAGAAAAAAATTGATTGCTCTCCTCTGNTTTACTACTGAGCCATCAGGGAAGCCCCAGTCTTGGCTTAGCAGGTGTGAAATCAAAGCCATTCTTACTCATATGTCAAAACTCAGGTGATTCACCCCAAATCAAAGAAAAAAATTGATTGCTCTCCTCTGTGCCTCTACAGCAGCTTGCATACTCTCTATCAGAATATTCACCATACTTTTTCTTTTGTTCACCTTCCCTCCGTCCTTTGCTAAAATAATACTGTATATTGGATATACTTTTATGTTTCTTTTTCTCTGTAAGTTTTTTAAGGAAGAAGCTATATCTCATCTTTGTGTCCCCAGGGCTGAGCACAGAGTATGTGCTTGATAAATGCACAATAAATGTATGTATCATTGTCTGTCTAAAGAGTGTGCAGATCACAGTAAGTGATCATCCTATTGTATTAAAGCGCATGGGGAATATTATGATCAATCAGGGGCTTCAAAAGTCAATACTTTTAAGAGAACATGAAAGAATAAGAGTTTATCAGAAAGATAGTGACCATGATGATAGAATTCCAACCGTGTGTAATACTGTCTGTAATGCCCCAAACAGAGAGTACCACTAGATATTTTGAGGAATTTCCTTCCAATATTTTTTCTCTGCATACGTTTTTCACACAATCTATGGTTTTATATATTGCTTTTCAACTTAAAACTATAGCTTCACCATTTATCTATATGTTATTTATTATTTTTTGAAAATATTGTGTTTAATGACCCCATAATGTCCATAACGTTCCATTATATGGATTTATTTAGAATCCATTTTTTGTCTCTCAGAACTTAGTAACAATTTATGGTGTATACCTTTATATTTTTTTCTGGAGTTTTCACACCCAGGAATATATGTGCATATATAAATTATATAGCTATACATACATAATTATTAATATATATTAAAAGTTTCATATATAATAATTCTGGTCCTAAGTGCATTGCAGCCAAGCTATTATTTTAAAAACCCTAGAAAACAGATATTGTTTATCTTGATTCACAAAGGAGAAAGCCAAGGCTCAGAGAGATTATGTAACTTGTCCAAAGTGATAAGCTGTCATGTGACTGAGTAGGGTTATGAACAAGGGCTCTCTGCCTCCATGGTTTGTGTGAATTTTGTCATTCATATTGTACGGCACTTCTTAATAAGTCTCCACCCCATTTTGGTTCTGTAATTATCTGAGTGATTAAATCAAGTTTTATAAACAAAGAAAACTGGTTATTTACTTAGGACCTATTTTAACACATTTCTAATAAAATATATGTATTTTTAAGAATATTTTACTTCACTGGTCCCTCTAAAATGAGGTTCTTTTTTTAATCTTGTCTGAGCTGGTGCCTCAGATGGTACAGAATCTGCTTGCAGTGCAGGAGGCCTGGGTTCTATCCCTGGGTTGGGAAGATCCCCTGGAGAAGAGAATGGCTACCCACTCCAGTATTCTTGCCTGGAGAGTTCCACAGACAGAGGAGCCTGACAGCCTCAAACCAAAAACTACTCCTTTTCTAGAATACATGAAGCTTAGCTTTTAGCAGCCAGTTAAAGTGCATAATTTGTAAGTTATAAGATGTTTTTAACTTCGTAAAATGTATTCTTATAAATTGAAGTGATCTTTGCAAATATTTCCCATGGGAAAATGTTGTAAAACTTTAAATGTTAACGTTATCTTTATGTTAATTTGTACCTAAGGGATATTACAGGAATTACTTTAAGAATAAAAATGTATTTTCTATCTAAAGACGATTTTTAACTCTTAGTCTAATAAAAAAAAAATGTCCTTAGAATATACATGGAAGGATGAAAGGAAACTAATCTAACAGTAATTTGACTATTAATATCCGAAAGACAGATTCATAGTATACGTTTAAAACCTTTTATTTGGAATTCATGATAATTAAGACCAGATTTGAACCTGGTCTATTTGTATAAAACTTTTACAAACATTTAACTAATATTATTNTAACGTTCCATTATATGGATTTATTTAGAATCCATTTTTTGTCTCTCAGAACTTAGTAACAATTTATGGTGTATACCTTTATATTTTTTTCTGGAGTTTTCACACCCAGGAATATATGTGCATATATAAATTATATAGCTATACATACATAATTATTAATATATATTAAAAGTTTCATATATAATAATTCTGGTCCTAAGTGCATTGCAGCCAAGCTATTATTTTAAAAACCCTAGAAAGCAGATATTGTTTATCTTGATTCACAAAGGAGAAAGCCAAGGCTCAGAGAGATTATGTAACTTGTCCAAAGTGATAAGCTGTCATGTGACTGAGTAGGGTTATGAACAAGGGCTCTCTGCCTCCATGGTTTGTGTGAATTTTGTCGTTCATATTGTACGGCACTTCTTAATAAGTCTCCACCCCATTTTGGTTCTGTAATTATCTGAGTGATTAAATCAAGTTTTATAAACAAAGAAAACTGGTTATTTACTTAGGACCTATTTTAACACATTTCTAATAAAATATATGTATTTTTAAGAATATTTTACTTCACTGGTCCCTCTAAAATGAGGTTCTTTTTTTAATCTTGTCTGAGCTGGTGCCTCAGATGGTACAGAATCTGCTTGCAGTGCAGGAGGCCTGGGTTCTATCCCTGGGTTGGGAAGATCCCCTGGAGAAGAGAATGGCTACCCACTCCAGTATTCTTGCCTGGAGAGTTCCACAGACAGAGGAGCCTGACAGCCTCAAACCAAAAACTACTCCTTTTCTAGAATACATGAAGCTTAGCTTTTAGCAGCCAGTTAAAGTGCATAATTTGTAAGTTATAAGATGTTTTTAACTTCGTAAAATGTATTCTTATAAATTGAAGTGATCTTTGCAAATATTTCCCATGGGAAAATGTTGTAAAACTTTAAATGTTAACGTTATCTTTATGTTAATTTGTACCTAAGGGATATTACAGGAATTACTTTAAGAATAAAAATGTATTTTCTATCTAAAGACGATTTTTAACTCTTAGTCTAATAAAAAAAAAATGTCCTTAGAATATACATGGAAGAATGAAAGGAAACTAATCTAACAGTAATTCGACTATTAATATCCGAAAAACAGATTCATAGTATACGTTTAAAACCTTTTATTTGGAATTCATGATAATTTAGACCAGATTTGAACCTGGTCTATTTGTATAAAACTTTTACAAACATTTAACTAATATTATTAATTATTTTTCTTTACTTTCATGTACTTAAAAAGGTTATGCATGCTCATTATTAGCATTTCATATTTGAAATTTGACATCCTATGTATTATTGAAAATATTTTGTAAAAGCCTTAATGATCAATTTTTAAATTAATTTGACTAGCTTTCTCTCAATTAGCCCAACTTAGCCATATTTTTTACTACTAATTCCTTGTAAAAAATAGTTAGATCTTTGGCATACAGTTTTTAAAATAGTAATGGAAAAATAGTAGGTAAGATTCTAGGATCTTCAGTTTTGCTAATGCCATTATAATCTATAGGACAGATGAGAAAGCAGTTATGGTTTGGTAGTATAACCAAATAGCAAATTATGTTTACAGTAAAATGGAGACAAGTGAGATAATTCCCTTGGATTCCTTTAACTCATGTTCTGTGGTTTCAGTTGCAAATGTAATCTGAATACTGTGTTCTTTTCTGATATCAAATAGAAAAGAAAAAAGCTAAAATAGATTCGAATCTTGACCAGGCACTGCTGATAACTGAGGCCTTATTCACTCAGTGTTCTTTGGTGAGACAAAGAATTTGGAGAAAGATTACTGTTAGTAATTGTAATGTCCACAAAAATAGAAAATTGTCTCTTGTAAGGAAAAGGTCATGGAAGATTTTATATGCTGTAAGTTTAGTCTCCAAAGGTGGCTGAATGCTTAAATAGTATTTGAGATGTTTGGAAGCTTAACTCACTCCTTAAGGAACAGATGACTGTAACTGCAGTCATAACTGCAAATAGTCTTCCCTGGTCTCCCCTTTCAGCAGGAATGTCAAGGATTAGGGCAGCGGTTCACAAATTATAGTGTTGTATAGTCACTTGGAAAGCTTGTTAAATATGTAGATTTCTGGGATTCACCCATAAACATTCTTCTTTTGTAGGTCTGAGGTGCCACCTAGAAATCTAAAAGTTTAGTAATCATTCCAGCAGTGGTGGCACAGATGCTTCTAGAGCCAGATTTTGTGAAATGCTAGGAAACGCCAGGAAACACCGTGGATCCCTGGTGATGGTCTTGGGGAGGGCATAGTTATGTAGCTCATTGCTAGAATAAAGTGAAAGTTTTACCTCTTCTGAAGACTCTGCATGAATAAATTTGATTGCTCATATGGAAATCTCCCAGCTAGAGCCATGAAATCATGGAATCAAAGTTAGAAATGCTCTTAAAAATTTGTCTGACTCTTCTCAATGTCTGGCTAGTTCATTTTAGAGCATTTCCAGTCATGGAAATGCATTCAGTGCTGTGACTGTGCAACCTTACTTTGCGCTGTTCCAAGCATTACAGTGTTCATCCATACAATGAGATAAAATCCGTGCTCCTCATGTAACCACCTATTTTCTTCTAAAACATATAACACAAGTATTTGTTAGATTTTTAAAGTACTATTGAAAAAGAAGGGAGAAGAGCAAAAAAATCCAAGAATTCTTCCCAAATTAAGGTTGTGCCAGTGCTATGAGTTTAGACTTAGAAAATGCTGATACTGATTTCATTTAAAATCTAGAATTCATAACCTACTATTCAAAATCAAAAATCTCTTCTATAGCTGTATTATTTCTGTTTTCCTTCCCCATAAAATCAAAGAATAAATAACATCCTTCTCCAGAATTTGTTTTATTCTAGAACTGCTATATGCTTTTTTAAACTGTAGAAATTATGATTGCCTAAACCTTAATGAAATATTTTCCCATGCTTTCTTGCCCATCCCATTTCCTTTATCTTGAACGGACTTCTCTTCCTTCAGGAAGTCTTCTCATATTTACTTCACATCATTGTCATCATTCTTTTACCCCCTTTTCCATGACACTTTTTATTCTACGCAGTGTTATTTCTTATTCTTCTAATTATCCTC
>SJYW01049628.1:275306-286217 GCA_006410735.1 Raphicerus campestris
ACAGATTCATAGTATACGTTTAAAACCTTTTATTTGGAATTCATGATAATTTAGACCAGATTTGAACCTGGTCTATTTGTATAAAACTTTTACAAACATTTAACTAATATTATTAATTATTTTTCTTTACTTTCATGTACTTAAAAAGGTTATGCATGCTCATTATTAGCATTTCATATTTGAAATTTGACATCCTATGTATTATTGAAAATATTTTGTAAAAGCCTTAATGATCAATTTTTAAATTAATTTGACTAGCTTTCTCTCAATTAGCCCAACTTAGCCATATTTTTTACTACTAATTCCTTGTAAAAAATAGTTAGATCTTTGGCATACAGTTTTTAAAATAGTAATGGAAAAATAGTAGGTAAGATTCTAGGATCTTCAGTTTTGCTAATGCCATTATAATCTATAGGACAGATGAGAAAGCAGTTATGGTTTGGTAGTATAACCAAATAGCAAATTATGTTTACAGTAAAATGGAGACAAGTGAGATAATTCCCTTGGATTCCTTTAACTCATGTTCTGTGGTTTCAGTTGCAAATGTAATCTGAATACTGTGTTCTTTTCTGATATCAAATAGAAAAGAAAAAAGCTAAAATAGATTCGAATCTTGACCAGGCACTGCTGATAACTGAGGCCTTATTCACTCAGTGTTCTTTGGTGAGACAAAGAATTTGGAGAAAGATTACTGTTAGTAATTGTAATGTCCACAAAAATAGAAAATTGTCTCTTGTAAGGAAAAGGTCATGGAAGATTTTATATGCTGTAAGTTTAGTCTCCAAAGGTGGCTGAATGCTTAAATAGTATTTGAGATGTTTGGAAGCTTAACTCACTCCTTAAGGAACAGATGACTGTAACTGCAGTCATAACTGCAAATAGTCTTCCCTGGTCTCCCCTTTCAGCAGGAATGTCAAGGATTAGGGCAGCGGTTCACAAATTATAGTGTTGTATAGTCACTTGGAAAGCTTGTTAAATATGTAGATTTCTGGGATTCACCCATAAACATTCTTCTTTTGTAGGTCTGAGGTGCCACCTAGAAATCTAAAAGTTTAGTAATCATTCCAGCAGTGGTGGCACAGATGCTTCTAGAGCCAGATTTTGTGAAATGCTAGGAAACGCCAGGAAACACCGTGGATCCCTGGTGATGGTCTTGGGGAGGGCATAGTTATGTAGCTCATTGCTAGAATAAAGTGAAAGTTTTACCTCTTCTGAAGACTCTGCATGAATAAATTTGATTGCTCATATGGAAATCTCCCAGCTAGAGCCATGAAATCATGGAATCAAAGTTAGAAATGCTCTTAAAAATTTGTCTGACTCTTCTAAATGTCTGGCTAGTTCATTTTAGAGCATTTCCAGTCATGGAAATGCATTCAGTGCTGTGACTGTGCAACCTTACTTTGCGCTGTTCCAAGCATTACAGTGTTCATCCATACAATGAGATAAAATCCGTGCTCCTCATGTAACCACCTATTTTCTTCTAAAACATATAACACAAGTATTTGTTAGATTTTTAAAGTACTATTGAAAAAGAAGGGAGAAGAGCAAAAAAAATCCAAGAATTCTTCCCAAATTAAGGTTGTGCCAGTGCTATGAGTTTAGACTTAGAAAATGCTGATACTGATTTCATTTAAAATCTAGAATTCATAACCTACTATTCAAAATCAAAAATCTCTTCTATAGCTGTATTATTTCTGTTTTCCTTCCCCATAAAATCAAAGAATAAATAACATCCTTCTCCAGAATTTGTTTTATTCTAGAACTGCTATATGCTTTTTTAAACTGTAGAAATTATGATTGCCTAAACCTTAATGAAATATTTTCCCATGCTTTCTTGCCCATCCCATTTCCTTTATCTTGAACGGACTTCTCTTCCTTCAGGAAGTCTTCTCATATTTACTTCACATCATTGTCATCATTCTTTTACCCCCTTTTCCATGACACTTTTTATTCTACGCAGTGTTATTTCTTATTCTTCTAATTATCCTCCCATTTTCTTGTATTTATATAAAGCAATGCCCGTATATGTATTTTTCTCCTCTATAGGTCGGCTCAAGGATGAAAATTAAATCTTTAGTTTCTTTTGTTCTTTTTATTCAGGGACAGCTGTATAGTTTTGTTGACAAGGCATCAGGCTATCTCTATTTCTTTGCCTCCAGTGTCAAATTTCTAACAGTGCATGCTCATTCAAGTAGAATCAGATGCTGTGATGGGAATCTGTGAAATCAAAAGGGAGAGGAAACCTGTAGTAGCACAACCAAGTCCTGTTAGCCTATTATACTGAAGAGGACTGATTTCCGGGGAGGCGGTGTTGGCTGAGTGATCTGTGATCCGGGATCATGATGACCACAGGAAGGAAAGTTGCAAGAGCAGGTTGGGGTTGGAACACCTACGTGTTGGGACAGACTGGTTCAGAGAACACTCATTTCTGTCCTCCCTGAACTCAGGGTGGTTGTTTTTTCAATATTTGCAGTACCCAAGCAGGGGTCCACAAGGTTTCTTTGATGGCTACTTTCCTTGTTTCTTTCATAGGTGTGTTCATGTTCCTGGCATAGGTGTTTTTAAAGTAGTCTCAAAAGCCATGAGTTAAGTATGTTGGAATGTCTAGCTTTGTTGGAACTTCTTGAACCAAGCCTTCATAGGGATGCTACCAAATGTGGAATTTTCACTTTCCAGAGAACATTCTGAACTCCTTAAAGCTTTCCTCTCTTATATTAATTTCATTTCTCCAGCATTAGTTGGCATATGTGTGTGCATACATACTCACTCATCCCTGTCCGACTCTTTGTGACCTTTGGGACTGTAGCCCGCCAGGCTCCTCTGTCCATGGGATTTTTCAGGCAAGAATACTGGAGTGGGCTGCCATTTTCCTCCTCCAGGGGATCTTTCCCACCCAGGGGATCTTCCCCACCCAGGGAATCATCCCACCCAGGGATCTCCTGTGTCTCCTGCATTGCAGGCAGATTCTTTACTGGCTGAGCCAGTGGGTAAGTCCCAGTTGGTGTATATTAGATGCTAAACACTTGTTAATTAAAAGGAAAGTTTGCTCTTTTGAATTTTTTATACCTTGTTTTAATTCAAATTCATTTTTGTCAAATATCCTCTAATAGTATGATTGAACATGAGGTGATTAAGGCAGCAATCAGGCTTATAATGTGTACATTGTAGTCTGATACTAGTATTGTGCATTTTTCTTTGTACTGTTTCCAAAACATTATAGTGTTATTCTGATCAAGGATAGTTNGCAAGCCAGTCTGGGAAGCTTCGAACATGTCATCATCAGACTGTTTCTGACAATCGGGAGAGCCCTGGTGTTTGTCAGGACTACTTTCGTCAAATCATCTGTTTCGACTCTGCATGCAAGCCTCAACCTTTCAGTTCCTTTTCAAATTTAAGAACCATCCAAATGAGGCAATGGCATTGGCCTCGATCTATAAAAAAAAAAGTCCAGAGCTCAGAGGTTTGCAAATGGACAGCATATGGCCTGGCTTGTTTCTGGTCACTCCTCAAAAAGTTCTTAGGGAATTGAATGTCCATGAGATTAATGGTTCCCTCCTGTCTTGCCTTTATCCTCTGGAATAGGTTTCTCTAATCTCTTTCAGATCCTCTAAAGCATTTACATTAAACCAATCACTCCTCCTGAATCTACAACAGAGATTCTGATAAGACCTGTTAGAACTAAGGAAGTCTCCAAACCTCTCCCTGCTTCTCCAGGAAGTCAATCTGTAGATGGGAAAGAAAAGCAGGTAACCCCAGAATCTGATTCTGAATGTGTTAATACAAGTACGTAAGAGGGGTACCCCCATAGAATCCAGTTTCCTCATTTGACCTTCCAAAACCACTTCATTTGTGAGAAAAGGGTCTACCAAAAGTGAATGTGCCCCCACTTAGGTAGGATTGCAATAGTACTCAGCGTGTTGCTTAACAACATCCACTCCATGGACCTGCCAGGGGGCTGAACCCACTTCCCCTTTCAGTTCAGTTCCTCAGTCGTGTCCGACTCTTTGCAACCCCATGAATTGCAGCATGCCAGGCCTCCCTGACCATCACCAACTCCCAGAGTTCACTCAAACTCACGTTCATTGAGTCCGTGATGCCATCCAGCCATCTCATCCTCGGTCGTCCCCTTCTCCTCCTGCACCCAATCCCTCCCAGCATCAGAGTCTTTTCCAATGAGTCAACTCTTCGCATGAGGTGACCAAAGTATTGGAGTTTCAGCTTCAGAATCAGTCCTTCCAAAGAACACCCAGGACTGATCTCCTTTAGGATGGACTGGTTGGATCTCCTTGCAGTCCAAGGGACTCTCAAGAGAGAGCATCAATTCTTCGGCACTCAGCCTTCTTCACAGTCCAACTCTCACATCCATACATGACTACTGGAAGAACCATAGCCTTGACTAGACGGACCTTAGTCAGCAAAGTAATGTCTCTGCTTTTGAATATGCTATCTAGGTTGGTCATAACTTTTCTTCCAAGGAGTAAGCGTCTTTTAATTTCATGGCTGAAGTCACCATCTGCAGTGATTTTGGAGCCCCAAAAACTAAAGTCTGACACTGTTTCTCCATCAGTTTCCATTGGAGTGATGGGACCAGATGCCATGATCTTCGTTTTCTGAATGTTGAGCTTTAAGCCAACTTTTTCACTCTCCTCTTTCACTTTCATCAAGAGGCTTTTTTGTTCCTCTTCACTTTCTTCCATAAGGGTGGTGTCATCTGCATATCTGAGGTTATTGATAGTTCTCCTGGCAATCTTGATTCCAGCTTGTTTCTTCCAGTCCAGCGTTCTCATGATGTACTCTGTATAGAAGTTAAATAATAAGCAGGGTGACAATATACAGCCTTGACGTACTCCTTTTCCTATCTGGAACTAGTCTGTGGTTCCATGTCCCGTTCTAACTGCTGCTTCCTGACCTGTATACAGATTTCTCAAGAGGCAGGTCAGGTGGTCTGGTATTCTCATCTCTTTTAGAATTTTCCAGTTTATTGTGATCNTTCAACACAATCGCTGGGGTGATTTTTTCGTAGCCCCTTTGTTACTGTGGAACTGTGTATTCTGAGGGTCTTTATCCCCTCTATACTGATTTCATGTATACTATGTTCTGTCATTTTAAGCACTTGTGTTAGACCTAGTTTTGCTGTTTGTGGTTCTATAAGTATTGTTTAGATATGTGTTGCAATTTTCCCTC
This sequence comes from Raphicerus campestris, assembly GCA_006410735.1. NCBI lineage: Eukaryota > Metazoa > Chordata > Mammalia > Artiodactyla > Bovidae > Raphicerus > Raphicerus campestris. The sequence continues at coordinate 280,491 of SJYW01049628.1, forward strand.
TGTTGAACTCTTATAGCAAAAGAGCTGATCTCTGTAACCTGACCCATACAAGGAGAGTGTGAGTGGACTGTACCAACGGCTTCACAGATGACCCCTTTGGTTATAGATTATAAATGCCATTTAGAGAAAGCAGGAGATGGCTCCTGAGTGTCTAGTAAACTTCAACAACCACCTGAGAGATACCTCTGTGTGACTGCATAAAATGGAAATAAAGAATGGCAAATAACCCATTGACTATGCACTTTCTCACCCGCTGAGAGCAAAACGCAATCCAATGCAATTTTAGTACTTACATGCCTCTGGGGGAAATAGACTCCTAAAAATCACCAAGTGCAGCACTGGAAAAATTCCTTAAATTTGTGTTATGCTTGGTGTTATAAAACCCAAGGAACCTTAGACTTTCTCCTTGAGTAAAATGGACTGGTAATTTTGTTTTGTTATATTATCCACCAAGCATAATGATAATGGGTCATATGCAATTTAGGAAAAAATTCAGCCTAATAAGAAAAACCTCTAATAAATACTAACAGCATCTTATTGGTATTGTCGTTAGTCTAACCCTCCTATTAACATTTGTTTTTACATATTAAATGATCTGTAATATGTTGGAAATGAAGAGGGCAGTAAAAATTAAAATAAGCGTTCTTATATACATGGTACATATGTTTGCATGCCTCTTCCTGCAGGCAGGTACCAGAAGGGATGGTACATAAAAGGGAGTAGTACCAGGATATAACAAGAGAGTCTTGATTTTAGGTGTAAATGCTCCAAGTAGGGAGTGGACCTTATCATTAACCAGGAATGCAGCCCATTCAATGAAAACCAGAATTCAGTCCTGAGAAAAGGATGTGATTAATTATCCCCTCAAATCAGGCTTCTTCTGAGCTAGTGGAGGAGAGTGGAGGAGTGGAGAAGCTTAGGGAAGCTCCAATACACAAACAAAAGGCTTTGGGGAGGAGTCTCATATACTGTTGCTATCCTTTACATACAATGTGGTAGGATGGTGTAGGACTAAGAGAGTGTTTTCAGGAAGCCTTCCTTATAGATATGTTCCTCTCAAGCCTATGTAAGAACCTCCTAGGGAATGTCCAGAAGGTAAAGATGTTTGAACATGTTTCAGGGATTCTGATTCAGTGAGCCTGGGCCGACACTCTGGCTTCTGTTATTATTAATGAGCTCTGATGACTCATCTGTACACAGCAGTTGGAGGACCACTACGTTAAATGATACCGACAAGGAGTCTCTTTTCACAGGTCCTCTCAGCCATGAGATTTAAGAGAGCAGGGACTGTTTCCAAACCCTGCTGACTAGGGTTATGGCAGTCACAAGTGCCTTCTCTTGTCAGACCCTCGGTGGTTTCTGAGGACTAAGAAGCCTGTAGGAGATTCAGTTATTATGAAGGATTTGCTGTGCAAGGCACTGTACTGTGTGCAGAAATGACCAGGGTACTTTTTTTTTTTTTTTTAAGGAACTTACAGTTTAGGTGGAGACAACAGACAAAATGCAATGAAGTATGCAAGTGCTGGGAAACTGAGGCACACAGAGGGCCTGGTCAAGAGATGGAGGGTGGCCTAAGTCACTGTAAGGCTTGAGCAAAGGGCTGGCAGTGGATGTAGAGAAGAGGTCTTCACAGAAATGGTGTTGAGAAAGTTGAGCACGTGAGTGGTGTCCACTGGCTATTCCTAAGTGGTGAGTGAGAGGGAAGAGTGTGAGATGACTCCCAGGTTTTTGGCCTGAGTACTTTTGTGGAAGATGAAGCCATTTCCGAGGAAGGGCATTTGGGAGGAACAGATTCAAGGGAATGTATCTGGTGTCAAAGCTGTCCGTGCCTGTAGATAGAGATGCTGTAAGTTATGGGTTGGCAAAGTTTGGCCGTAGTAAGTGTTTTAGGCTTTGGAGGCCGGATGGTCTTTGCTGTAACTACTCAGCTTTGTCTGCCATTGTAGAATGAAAGTATTCGTAGGCAATATGTAAGGAAACAGCCGTGGCTGTGTCCCAGTAAAACTGTGTTTTCTAAAGTAAGCGACAGGACAGATTTAGCCCATGGACTGTGGCTTTAAGTGTGAATGGCAGATATAGACAGAGAGGTACTGACTCCTCTCTATCTGTGTACACAGTGTCTTTCTCTGTAGCCATAGTATCTCACTATCCTTTACAAACACTGCCTTTCATAGTTATTTTAAACAAAGAATTTTCAAACTATCCAAAAATTGCTTAATAATTATAAAAATTAAATTTGGAAATGTAAATTAAAACTATAAGATACATTTTGTATTCACTGGCTCAGCAAAATGTAAACAGCCTGGTAATACCAACTGCTGTAAAGCTGTAGAGAAACAGAAACTCCAGTAATTTTTGTGGGAGTGTGAGTCAGTGTTTCTGCTTTGCAAAACAATTGGTTATTATCTGGTGAATTTGAATATATGCAAACTCTTAAGAGCCAACAGTTCTACTCCCCAAGTTCTAAGAAGAGCTACTGTACACGTTCAGATCAATGGGATCTATATGCATAGCATTTGCTGTAGTAGGAAAACAAAGCACAAAACAGGTAAGAAAACTGGAAACAGCCCAAATGGTTCATTAAGTGAAGGTGAGTAATATTCAGCATGGATGAATGCACAAAATTGGGAGGAAAGAAAAACCTCACTGAATGATACGGTGTACTGTCATTGTATAAAGTGCAAAAATGCAAATTAAAACATTATTTTAAGGGTCCTTATAGAAGTGGCAAAGCTATGAAGAAAACTCCTGGAATTAAAAGCTCAAATTCAGTTGCATTTGCCATCAGTGGTAGGTAGAGTCAAAGACGAAAACAACCCAAGAGATTTATTTATCTCTGAACTTGGTGAGGCGTACACAGATATATTTAAAGCTGTTGTTCTCAATACTTAGCATATGTTGTTTTTTTCTCTTCATTTGTAATGGAGCAGGCATTGGATAATAATGAATAATGAGACAAAAGCAAACTCTTACTTACTTATCAATGTTATATTTTCACCAGGTAATTAACTCAAGGTAAAACTCTTCTCTGAAAAACAAATGTTAGTTTGGGGGACTGACTTCATATCTGACTGGTGGTCTTTGCCGGTCATGTCGCCTTTTTAGTGACTGAAGGCCTGCTGGCTCCCAGTGTTTCCTCTAGGCAGAAGGCAGCGGGGCCCAGGGATAGCACGGAGAAGGGAGCAGTGTCAGGAGGCAAGCTCATGTAACTCTGGTAGGGTCATTTGAGTTCCCCATCTTAAGGAGAACAAGCATCATCTTTGGCAGAGGACGCAGTGTGGTCAGATTCCTCCCTGTCACTCAGCAAGTGATCCCGGGCTGCCTGTATATTATTCCAGCCATCTGGGTTTACAGGGGCACTGTGTAGTGGTTTTGTGGTGTGGAAGCTATTGCTACCTAATTTTTTTTCTTTCTTGAATATCACTTTGTAGTGTCATGATTACAAAGCTTGGAAGAAGATAAGCTCTCTGTCCATTCTGAGTATAAATGGGCACTTGAGATGAAGCCACCTAGTTAATTTCCCCTTATTGCTGCAGGAGAATCTGAATCCAAACCACAACACAACCTAGCCCCTAAATCTCTATTAAAAACCACCTTGGGTAGTCTGGCAAAAGCTTTATTTAAAGTCAGCAGAGAATTGTAAAGTCAAAAGTGAAAAATGGTGCAACAAGAAAGAATCATAAAAAAATACTAGATCAGTTAAATGTAGTCAAAGGCAATTTAGTGTGTTCTGGCACCAGTCCTTATTGATGCAAAGACTGTGATGTGTCAGGGGTCGGCAAGAACAGGTAGGAAATGAAATGTGGAATGAAGGATGCAGCTCCAAGCTTGACTCTGGGGCAGCCACACGGGCCATGCAGGGGGCCTTGCTCTTCCTCTGGACTAGGGATTTCAGGGAGAATATTCTAATTATCCCAGTCTGGACATCTGTTCACTCCTTCTTAATGTTGAATGTATTTTAAAATTAGAATATTTTCATTCATGGGAATAAGCCATGCCAGAGGCTAAATAAATTGAGTCAGGCCAAGAAGGTAGATATTCCTCATCAGTACTTTTTAGTATTCTAGTCTCTTTGGGGTTACCACTTTGACCTGCATTTCATATTCACATTCCAAGCTGTGGTTATTTCTGTCTCAGCTTCTCCAGCTCCTTTAGTCAGTATGAGCTGATCTGATTCGTGATGAGCATTTCTGTAGCTTTCATTTTATCCAGCTGCCATGTCTAGGTACTGTGCTAGGTCCTGTACAGCATTATCTCACCAACCTCACTAAAACCCTACACGGCAGCTCTTTGTATCATGCCAGTTTCACAGATGAGACCAACAAGGGCTTAGAGACTCAGAACTCTTTGGAGGTTATGCACTGAGGAGCAGAACAGGATTCACCAGGCCTGACTGCTCAGGGGTGTCATGCTAGAAGGACTGCTTTGCTACCCTCATCTACAGTGATACCTGGGGACCGCACCTCTAGAGAATGTAGTTGCACTATAGGATAGTTTTAAGAATGAGACCAGTGTTTGAACCCTCACGTTACCACTTAATGGCTTTGTGACCTTGGGCAAGATACTCTATATCTCCCTCTCTGTAATACTGGTATAATAGTAATACCTACATTAGTAAGGTTGTGAGGACCATGTGAATTGATATAAATAGACTATTTTAAACAGTTTCTGGCCCATTGTAGGCGCTCTATACACGTATGCTATTATTGTGGCTGATGACACTTCTGCTATTAGTGTTATTGGTTTTGATGTTTTCTGGAGACAGGGTGCCCTCACTGAGGAAAATGGGGTTGGCTAACGGGGATGTTCAAGCTGGTTTTAGAAAAGGCAGAGGAACCAGAGATCAAATTGCCAACATCTGCTGGATCATGGAAAAAGCAAGAGAGTTCCAGAAAAACATCTCTTTCTGCTTTATTGATTATGCTAAAGCCTTTGATTGTGTGGATCACAATAAACTGGAAAATTCTAAAAGAGATGAGAATACCAGACCACCTGACCTGCCTCTTGAGAAATCTGTATACAGGTCAGGAAGCAGCAGTTAGAACGGGACATGGAACCACAGACTAGTTCCAGATAGGAAAAGGAGTACGTCAAGGCTGTATATTGTCACCCTGCTTATTATTTAACTTCTATACAGAGTACATCATGAGAACGCTGGACTGGAAGAAACAAGCTGGAATCAAGATTGCCAGGAGAACTATCAATAACCTCAGATATGCAGATGACACCACCCTTATGGAAGAAAGTGAAGAGGAACAAAAAAGCCTCTTGATGAAAGTGAAAGAGGAGAGTGAAAAAGTTGGCTTAAAGCTCAACATTCAGAAAACGAAGATCATGGCATCTGGTCCCATCACTCCAATGGAAACTGATGGAGAAACAGTGTCAGACTTTAGTTTTTGGGGCTCCAAAATCACTGCAGATGGTGACTTCAGCCATGAAATTAAAAGACGCTTACTCCTTGGAAGAAAAGTTATGACCAACCTAGATAGCATATTCAAAAGCAGAGACATTACTTTGCTGACTAAGGTCCGTCTAGTCAAGGCTATGGTTCTTCCAGTAGTCATGTATGGATGTGAGAGTTGGACTGTGAAGAAGGCTGAGTGCCGAAGAATTGATGCTCTCTCTTGAGAGTCCCTTGGACTGCAAGGAGATCCAACCAGTCCATCCTAAAGGAGATCGATCAGTCCTGGGTGTTCTTTGGAAGGACTGATTCTGAAGCTGAAACTC
>SJYW01049628.1:296022-315829 GCA_006410735.1 Raphicerus campestris
TTGAAATAGCTCAACTGGAATTCCATCACCTCCACTAGCTTTGTTCATAGTGATGCTTTCTAAGGCCCACTTGACTTCACATTCCAGGATGTCTGGCTCTAGGTGAGTGATCACACCATCATGATTATCTGGGTCATGAAGCTCTTTTTTGTACAGTTCTGTGTATTCTTGGCACCTCTTCTTACTGTCTTCTGCTTCTGTCCTTTATTGAGCCCATCTTTGCATGAAATGTTCCCTTGGTATCTCTAATTTTCTTGAAGAGATCTCTGGTCTTTCCCATTCTGTTGTTTTCCTCTATTTCTTTGCATTGATCACTGAGGAAGGCTTTCTTATCTCTTCTTGCTCTTCTTTGGAACTCTGCATTCAGATGCTTATATCTTTCCCTTGCTCCTTTGCTTTTCACTTTCCTTCTTATCACAGCTATTTGTAAGGCCTCCTCAGACAGCCATTTTGCTTTTTTGTATTTCTTTTCCATGGGGATGGTCTTGATTTAAATGTTAATCACATCTAAAAAATATCTTCACAGCATCTAGATTAGTGTTTGACCAAAGAGGCGAGCCCCACACCCCAACCAAGTGACCAAAACAATGAATTATCCCCAGGTCAAAATGTTACCCCGACAGGATTAAAATACTCACTGGACAGTGTTTTGTGCTGCAGTCTTCAAGATCAGACTACCTAGATAACCTAGAGTACACAGTGATTTTTGTTTCAATTTCTCTAGCAGCACATGGATAGCACAGTCATAATGCATTATATGTATATATTTGAGAGGGTGCCAGTGTTTTGTATTTTTTCCCCCTTCCAGTTTTATTGAGATATAATTGGCTCAGCAGTAAAGAATCCATCTACCAAAGTGGGAGACGTAGGTTCGATCCCTGGGTGGGGAAGATCCCCTGGAGAAGGGAATGGCAATCCACTCCAGTATTCTTGCCTGGAGAATCCCATGGACAGAGGAGTCTGATGGGCTATAGTCTATGCAGTCACAAGAGAGTCAAACACGACTGAGTGACTAAACAACAATTGACATACAGCAGGATATCTGAGTAATAGATGTCATGAAATGATTGCCCAAAGTTTAGTGAACATCCACCATCTCATATAGATACAAACTTTTTTAAAAAAGAGGAAAAAATGTTTTTTCTTCAGATGAGAGATCCTGGAAAAACTGGAAAAAATATGGTTTTTCCAGGTGTCATGTATGGATGTGAGAGTTGGACTGCAAAGAAAGCTGAACGGTGAAGAATTAATGCTTTTGAACTGTGGTGTTGGAGAAGACTCTTGAGAGTCCCTTGGACTGCAAGGAGATCCAACCAGTCCGTCCTAAAGAAATCAGTCCTGAATATTCATTGAAAAGACTGATGCTGAAGCTCCAATAGTTTGGCCACCTGATGCAAAGAACTGACTCATTTGAAAAGACCCTGATGCAAGGAAAGACTGAGGTCAGAAGAAGAAGGCAAGAGAGGATGAGATGGTTGGATGATATCACTGACTCGATGGACATGGGTTTGAGCAAGCTCCAGGAGTTGGTGATGGACAGGGAAGCCTGGTGTGCTGAGCGATTGAACTGAACTGAGAAATCCTGGGATTTACTCTCTTAACCACTTTGATATATAACTTATAACGTATGGCTGTGTGCTTAGCTGCCCAGCCGTGTCCGGCTCTTCACGACTCCATGGACTGTAGCTCACCAGGCTCCCAGGCAAGAATACTGGAATGGGTTGCCACTTTTCCAGTGTCAATTATATTAGTCATGTTGTACAGTACTTGTTTATTGTGTAACTGGAAGGTTGTATGTACCTTCATCTAATTCCCCCACCCCCTTTTTATAAGTTTGTTTGACGTATAATTGACGCACAACACTATGCTAGTTCCTAGTGCACGGCTTAGTGATTTGCTATTTCTATACATTACAAAATGATCACCACATAATGCACTGTTTGTACTATTAAAAACTTAATTTGTTATAATAAATACAAACTGTAGAATTTTTAAGGGAACCGAAAAGACTTCACCTGCTGTCTAAGCATCAATTAAGAAATGAGTCAGCATATCGATGCTAAAATGATACCTTTACCTCTAAAGAAGCTTCTATAGGGGCTTCCCTCAAAGCTCAGTTGGTAAAGAATCTGCCTGCAATGGAGGAGACCCACATTCGATTCCAGGGTGGGGAAGATCCTCTGGAGAAGGAAATGGCAACCCACTCCAGTATTCTTGCCTGGAGAATCCCATGGACAGAGGAGCCTGGTGGGCTCCAGTCCATGGGATTGCAAGGGTCAGACACGACTTAGCAACTAAACGACCACAAGCTTGTATCAGGGAATGCAGCAGACAGCCTCAGCCTCCTGAAGTCTTTTAGACAAATTTACTCGCGCTGTCACTGGCAGCACTTCACCTAGAGCCCAGGGAAATGCCTGGAAGACAGAAAAGGAGGAACTGCTTCCAAACTCTCCTAGGCGATAACTGGCCGTTTATTATGTTAATGGAGTTTCTGGAGGAAGTATTTCCCCCAAATGCAAACCTTTAAATAGTCTACAACTCGAACTTTTCGGTCTCCTCCTCCTAGTCCCCTTTCCTCCTCCCCTTCCCCTCTTTTCTCCCCACTCCCGCTTTCTTTATAAATACACTGCTAAGTTGATTCAGTCATGTCTGACTCTGCGACGCCATAGACGGCAGCCCACCAGGCTCCCCCATCCCTGGGATTCTCCAGGCAAGAACACTGGAGTGGGTTGCCATTTCCTTCTCCAGTGCATGAAAGTGAAAAGTGAAGTCGCTCAGGCGTGTCCGAGTCTTCACGACCCCATGGACTGCAGCCCACCAGGCTCCTCCATCCTTGGGATTTTCCAGGCAAGAGTACTGGAGTGGGGTGCCATTGCCTGCTGCTGCTGCTGCTAAGTTGCTTCANGCACACAAGTCTGATAAAGCAGGTAAACTAGTAAATCTCATCAGGTTTCATGTATCAGGAGGAACCAGGGTGTCAGTTTCCAGATGTCACCAGCCAAGGGAGCAGATGCAAAATTTGCAAATTAACTGGAACAGGAGCAGCTTCTCCTCTTGGGCAACCAGCATCTGCCCTATGAAAGGTTTTCCCTTCTCCTATACTTCTGGAAAGGAGAGGAAGAAAAGAGAGAGTGAAGAAATGGCAAGGGGGAGGTGAAAGAGTGGAGATGGACTCATTTCAGATGTCAGTCTGCTTTCCATGCTTCTCAATTCTGCAACTGTCTTGAATCCAGAGGAGACCTTAGGATGGTACCTACATCTACAGAAATGAGGTGATGAGCCATAACCTTGGTCTTTGGAATCTCGTTTATATCCTGACTGGAGATGATTAGCTCACACATGCCTAGTTAGTACAGTACCTGTTGCTGTTCGTTGTTTAGTCACTAAGTCATGTCCAACTCTTTTGCGACCCCAAGGACTGTAGCTTGCCAGGCTCCTCTGTCCATGGGATTTCCTAAGCAAGAGTACTGGAGTGGGTTGCCATTTCCTCCTCCAGGGAATCTTCCCAACTCAGAGATCAAACTCCCATCTCCTGTATTGCAGGCAGATTCTTTACCACTGAGCCATCAAGGAAGCCTAGTACGGCACCTAGACTTATAAGATGATTAGGCCTAGGTTTTCTCTTCTTTGTAATATTGCTAATATCATTACCAAAACTTTTACTTCACTTATACCTATACCTACACCTATAGTTACACACACATATATAGCCACCCATATACGTAAGTACTCACATACATAATACACTTACACACATAAAAACACACACTCCGGTACTGACACACACACAAACACCTGTACAGCTACATATATGTGCATAAATATTTTTCTCTCCCAAACCCCAACCCTTGCCCTCAAAGACTCTTGTCTTTGTAAGCCAAACCTTTTGTCCTGTTTGCAAGAGAGAAGAAAGATTTTTCCATTGAATAATTATGTATGGTACATATTAGTCTTTGCACCAGCATCATCTTTAATAGCTGTCCTACTGTTCTCAAGGCCCTGATTTTATAATGGTGAATTGTCACTGTTAAAATTTATAGGGAATTCCCTGGTGGTCTGGCGATGAGGATTCCATGCTTCCATTGCAGGGGGCATGCGTTTGATCCCTGGTTTGGGAACTAAGATCCCACAGGCTGTGTGGCATGGCCAAAACAAATCACATTATTCTATCCTTTTCTCACTTCGGTATTTTGGTGGTGGTGTTGACTAGCATCCATTCTTCTCCCTGGTAGAGCGTGATTTCTTTGAGGATTTACCTCTCCCCTACTGTGTATAATCATGTGGAAGAGAATTTCAAACATCTGTCTCTACCAATGAAACTTTGAAAGGTCAGACCATTCCTCTCCCACTCCCTAGAATTGCTAATGGATGAGACTGTGATCTGAGAGCTTCTAACTGGAAGGTTTTGAAATCTGAGTGGCTCATGGTCATAAAGAACAGCCAGAGATCTCTTATGGCAGCAATGACTATTCTCACATGAGGGTAGTTATTTCCTCCTGATTTTTCATTCCTTCCTTTCTAGAGCTGCTTCCATTTCTTTCCCTTGCCAAGTCTGGTCCTCCAATTTCCTGTCTTCAAAACCCTAATATCCTTCCCATAATCTGCCTGTTTAATAAAAGTTAGACAGAGTCAATATCTGCTTGCTTTCAACCAAAGAATGTAAGTGATGACTAGTCTCAGGATATAGATCCTCAGGGAAAGGTGAAATATCAAGTATTTCTTTGATGAAGCAGCTAAGAGAGTTATCACTTATGTCATCTGGAAAAAAAAATCTCAATAAAAGATAAAGTTTGGGGACTTAGAATAGTTTCCATCATGGAGCAATATGAAGCGTGTACAGAATTCAAGGGTGGCAGGGAAAGGACGCTCCTGATGGCACTGGATGCATGATGACAAAGAAACTACAGACTTAAAATTAAGTATCGATTTTTTAAAAAATGGATATAAATGCAGGGACTTTAGATGAATATATTGAAGGAGTCTCCCGTATCTTGTACATATTGAATTGAGATAGACAAGGTTTAAATTCAGTGTTTTATCACTAATTGAATTCAGAGTTGTATCAGTCAGAGTAGGCTGCTTGGGTTATGCTGTGGTAACAAAACAAACCCTAAGGGTTTGTTTCTCGCTTGAGCTGCACAGTCACTGCAGGTTGGCTGGCAGAGCTGCTTTGCATAGCCTTCACTCCACAACTCAGGCTGATACAGCCTCTGCTGTCTGGACCATTGCTGATGACTGTGGCAGAAGGGAAAAAAGAAAATGTAATGCATTGTGAACTAACTCTTAAAGTCTTTAAAGGGAAATGAAAAACCTCACTTCTCATATATGTCTGGCCAAAGCAAGTCGTATAGCCTTTCATAACTTCAAAGGGACAAGGAGGTACCATTTTGCCCAGCATGAGAACTGGAAATACTTGGTGGATAGCACTAATGACCACTATCAAAACTTTGCTAGAGTTTGTATGTGAAAGTTTGAATATTCATTTGGAAAATATGAACTGGAGGCATCAGAGTAATTTGAACCTCCAAGCCCCTCTAAATAGCCCCTGAACCTTTCTTTGAGAGAAGAGCAATTCTTCTCTGTCTGTCTGAAAAGCTATTTTCCTTTCATGCTTGTAGATGCCTGTATACCTTCATCTGAGGAAATTCACATGAAGAAAGTAGTTGATAGTCTTCCTCATGTCTGTATCTTTTCATCCATAGACCATTAATCAGAATTATACCCTAGCATGCCTCAGATCACTCTTAGAAAGTTAAAATTTTACATAACAAAAGAATAGCAGGCTGGAACATGTCAATGTATATTAACCCTAAAGCAGGAAATATATGTCTGGAATTGATTTTGTGAATGCTTGACTAAAGAGAGTTCAGCATGATTTTAGTTTTATGAAATTTGTCAATGTGGTGCACATATCAGAGATTCTATATGAACCAGATAAGCTGGGTTGAAAAAACTAACAGGTTTTTTTTTGTTGTTGTTTTGGTTAGCACACATACAACTAACACCCACTTAAAAATGCATTCAGTAGTCAAAGAAAGTTGTATACTAGAATTTTAGAAATATCTTATTTTAGAAAGCATAAAGATAGCCAAATCTAGGGGGTCTTAGACAACAGTCTCTTCAACAAACACCTGCAGTGTGTACTGAGGAATTACTAGTATCTTTATTTTTAAATATTCGTTTATTTACTTGGCTGCATGAGGTCTTAGCTGTGGCCACAGGGTCTTTGCTGTGTCATGAGGAATCTTCTGTTGTGGTGCATGGGCCCTCTGGTTGCTCCAAGGCATGTGGGATCTTAGTTCCCATATCAGGGATTGAACCCGAGTCCCCTGCATTGCAGGGCAGATTCTTAACTACTGGACCACCAGGGAAGTTTTCCCAGTATCTTTAAAACACCTGTTTTGAAACATCTGTTCTCTCCAGACCAGAAATGCTGGTATGAAATACTGCACTGAGAATGAGAAGCAGCGTGGGGGTGGCAGAGATGAGGCAAGACCATAATAGGCACTGAGCCTGGTATAGTCAGACTGGCCTACCTGGAAGAGCTATGGGCTACGCCCACCTAACTATGAATGAGTTCCTTAGAAAAAAAATGTAGGAGTGGAGCAACCACCTAATACAAAACAGAATAAAAACTCCAAGTCAAGTTTACAGAGGTATGCCCTAAGCCACGAAAAGAAATCATGATCAAATCTTTTAGCCAGTTACTTAACCTAATTGTTTACAATGTCAGATCCCCTTGAATGAAGGGAAGACCAGACAACCTTGATGTCAGATCCTGAGGTAACACTATCAGTGCCTTTGGGAGATGTCAGGATATCCATGCCAAAGGGAAAGACGCCTTGCTATGCTTTTTGGCCCTGCACCACCAAGAGGAGGCCCAATGCTTGGCATACCTCGGAAGGAACGTATGCCTGCTTTAGGTATCCTGCTTGTATGCCTGCTTTAGGTATCCTGCTTTAGACATTTACCAGGTAACCGGAAAAGCTGCCAACTTTGATTGAGGCCCACAGCAAGAAAAAATGCCCTAGGCAAAAAGTGTAAAATGCTCTTGAGCTATTATTAATGCTCATGGCTGGAAGAGAGCTGTGAGTGAAAGGGGGGAATGAATAGGTTGTAAACAGTGTGAGACAGTATAAGCAATTACGTGTGCATATAATTCTTCTGGGAACATTGGCAGAGGTTCCTTATATTGGAAACACATGTTCTGAAATTTGGGAATTTATAGTGACTTTAATTTCCGAAATTTCCCTGATGAATGGAGAATAAGAACCATTTGTCTATTTTACAAAATACAAATACCCACTAAAAGCACAGGCTGAATATCCTGCTTTGGACCCTGGTAGACCCACAGTCACACGCAACTCTCACATAGAAACTGAGAGCACAGAATTGCTTTAGCTTGGCATCTAGTCTTTTTCTAGCTACAAAGTTTTATTACTAAATGTGAAGTTTCGGGAACAGAAATTCCTTTGCCTTGGGGTGTCATAGTCCTTACATCAGGTTAGAGCTTTGATATGGGCACATATAAATGCCTTTAGCTTAATGTTCCACTAATTTTGACTGTCCGTTTTAGTTATCTTTTGAGGTATATTTGATTTTTATTAGGTTTATTTGTATTTTTNAGGAAAAGGTCATGGAAGATTTTATATGCTGTAAGTTTAGTCTCCAAAGGTGGCTGAATGCTTAAATAGTATTTGAGATGTTTGGAAGCTTAACTCACTCCTTAAGGAACAGATGACTGTAACTGCAGTCATAACTGCAAATAGTCTTCCCTGGTCTCCCCTTTCAGCAGGAATGTCAAGGATTAGGGCAGCGGTTCACAAATTATAGTGTTGTATAGTCACTTGGAAAGCTTGTTAAATATGTAGATTTCTGGGATTCACCCATAAACATTCTTCTTTTGTAGGTCTGAGGTGCCACCTAGAAATCTAAAAGTTTAGTAATCATTCCAGCAGTGGTGGCACAGATGCTTCTAGAGCCAGATTTTGTGAAATGCTAGGAAACGCCAGGAAACACCGTGGATCCCTGGTGATGGTCTTGGGGAGGGCATAGTTATGTAGCTCATTGCTAGAATAAAGTGAAAGTTTTACCTCTTCTGAAGACTCTGCATGAATAAATTTGATTGCTCATATGGAAATCTCCCAGCTAGAGCCATGAAATCATGGAATCAAAGTTAGAAATGCTCTTAAAAATTTGTCTGACTCTTCTCAATGTCTGGCTAGTTCATTTTAGAGCATTTCCAGTCATGGAAATGCATTCAGTGCTGTGACTGTGCAACCTTACTTTGCGCTGTTCCAAGCATTACAGTGTTCATCCATACAATGAGATAAAATCCGTGCTCCTCATGTAACCACCTATTTTCTTCTAAAACATATAACACAAGTATTTGTTAGATTTTTAAAGTACTATTGAAAAAGAAGGGAGAAGAGCAAAAAAATCCAAGAATTCTTCCCAAATTAAGGTTGTGCCAGTGCTATGAGTTTAGACTTAGAAAATGCTGATACTGATTTCATTTAAAATCTAGAATTCATAACCTACTATTCAAAATCAAAAATCTCTTCTATAGCTGTATTATTTCTGTTTTCCTTCCCCATAAAATCAAAGAATAAATAACATCCTTCTCCAGAATTTGTTTTATTCTAGAACTGCTATATGCTTTTTTAAACTGTAGAAATTATGATTGCCTAAACCTTAATGAAATATTTTCCCATGCTTTCTTGCCCATCCCATTTCCTTTATCTTGAACGGACTTCTCTTCCTTCAGGAAGTCTTCTCATATTTACTTCACATCATTGTCATCATTCTTTTACCCCCTTTTCCATGACACTTTTTATTCTACGCAGTGTTATTTCTTATTCTTCTAATTATCCTCCCATTTTCTTGTATTTATATAAAGCAATGCCCGTATATGTATTTTTCTCCTCTATAGGTCGGCTCAAGGATGAAAATTAAATCTTTAGTTTCTTTTGTTCTTTTTATTCAGGGACAGCTGTATAGTTTTGTTGACAAGGCATCAGGCTATCTCTGTTTCTTTGCCTCCAGTGTCAAATTTCTAACAGTGCATGCTCATTCAAGTAGAATCAGATGCTGTGATGGGAATCTGTGAAATCAAAAGGGAGAGGAAACCTGTAGTAGCACAACCAAGTCCTGTTAGCCTATTATACTGAAGAGGACTGATTTCCGGGGAGGCGGTGTTGGCTGAGTGATCTGTGATCCGGGATCATGATGACCACAGGAAGGAAAGTTGCAAGAGCAGGTTGGGGTTGGAACACCTACGTGTTGGGACAGACTGGTTCAGAGAACACTCATTTCTGTCCTCCCTGAACTCAGGGTGGTTGTTTTTTCAATATTTGCAGTACCCAAGCAGGGGTCCACAAGGTTTCTTTGATGGCTACTTTCTTTGTTTCTTTCATAGGTGTGTTCATGTTCCTGGCATAGGTGTTTTTAAAGTAGTCTCAAAAGCCATGAGTTAAGTATGTTGGAATGTCTAGCTTTGTTGGAACTTCTTGAACCAAGCCTTCATAGGGATGCTACCAAATGTGGAATTTTCACTTCCCAGAGAACATTCTGAACTCCTTAAAGCTTTCCTCTCTTATATTAATTTCATTTCTCCAGCATTAGTTGGCATATGTGTGTGCATACATACTCACTCATCCCTGTCCGACTCTTTGTGACCTTTGGGACTGTAGCCCGCCGGGCTCCTCTGTCCATGGGATTTTTCAGGCAAGAATACTGGAGTGGGCTGCCATTTTCCTCCTCCAGGGGATCTTTCCCACCCAGGGGATCTTTCCCACCCAGGGAATCATCCCACCCAGGGATCTCCTGTGTCTCCTGCATTGCAGGCAGATTCTTTACTGGCTGAGCCAGTGGGTAAGTCCCAGTTGGTGTATATTAGATGCTAAACACTTGTTAATTAAAAGGAAAGTTTGCTCTTTTGAATTTTTATACCTTGTTTTAATTCAAATTCATTTTTGTCAAATATCCTCTAACAGTATGATTGAACATGAGGTGATTAAGGCAGTAATCAGGCTTATAATGTGTACATTGTAGTCTGATACTAGTATTGTGCATTTTTCTTTGTACTGTTTCCAAAACATTATAGTGTTATCCTGATCAAGGATAGTTAATTGGATTTTGGCCATCCTCTACTTCCCAGAACCTAATCTTTAAGTTGCTGAATGATATTTGCAAAGCTGAAAAGATCTTTGTAAAGTAATAAGCGTGGATGATAAGTTCTTTGAGGAAACATATGATACATTCCTTAAGAATTCCTTAGATTCAATCCTTTAGGCTTTACAGAATTAATTATTCTTTTCCAGTTGATTAATGTAATAATTTACATATTACATTTTATTTAAAAGGAATATACACAACTAAAGAAAATTGAAAGCTGTGTGGCAAAACACACACGCACACAAGTCTGATAAAGCAGGTAAACTAGTAAATCTCATCAGGTTTCATGTATCAGGAGGAACCAGGGTGTCAGTTTCCAGATGTCACCAGCCAAGGGAGCAGATGCAAAATTTGCAAATTAACTGGAACAGGAGCAGCTTCTCCTCTTGGGCAACCAGCATCTGCCCTATGAAAGGTTTTCCCTTCTCCTATACTTCTGGAAAGGAGAGGAAGAAAAGAGAGAGTGAAGAAATGGCAAGGGGGAGGTGAAAGAGTGGAGATGGACTCATTTCAGATGTCAGTCTGCTTTCCATGCTTCTCAATTCTGCAACTGTCTTGAATCCAGAGGAGACCTTAGGATGGTACCTACATCTACAGAAATGAGGTGATGAGCCATAACCTTGGTCTTTGGAATCTCGTTTATATCCTGACTGGAGATGATTAGCTCACACATGCCTAGTTAGTACAGTACCTGTTGCTGTTCGTTGTTTAGTCACTAAGTCATGTCCAACTCTTTTGCGACCCCAAGGACTGTAGCTTGCCAGGCTCCTCTGTCCATGGGATTTCCTAAGCAAGAGTACTGGAGTGGGTTGCCATTTCCTCCTCCAGGGAATCTTCCCAACTCAGAGATCAAACTCCCATCTCCTGTATTGCAGGCAGATTCTTTACCACTGAGCCATCAAGGAAGCCTAGTACGGCACCTAGACTTATAAGATGATTAGGCCTAGGTTTTCTCTTCTTTGTAATATTGCTAATATCATTACCAAAACTTTTACTTCACTTATACCTATACCTACACCTATAGTTACACACACATATATAGCCACCCATATACGTAAGTACTCACATACATAATACACTTACACACATAAAAACACACACTCCGGTACTGACACACACACAAACACCTGTACAGCTACATATATGTGCATAAATATTTTTCTCTCCCAAACCCCAACCCTTGCCCTCAAAGACTCTTGTCTTTGTAAGCCAAACCTTTTGTCCTGTTTGCAAGAGAGAAGAAAGATTTTTCCATTGAATAATTATGTATGGTACATATTAGTCTTTGCACCAGCATCATCTTTAATAGCTGTCCTACTGTTCTCAAGGCCCTGATTTTATAATGGTGAATTGTCACTGTTAAAATTTATAGGGAATTCCCTGGTGGTCTGGCGATGAGGATTCCATGCTTCCATTGCAGGGGGCATGCGTTTGATCCCTGGTTTGGGAACTAAGATCCCACAGGCTGTGTGGCATGGCCAAAACAAATCACATTATTCTATCCTTTTCTCACTTCGGTATTTTGGTGGTGGTGTTGACTAGCATCCATTCTTCTCCCTGGTAGAGCGTGATTTCTTTGAGGATTTACCTCTCCCCTACTGTGTATAATCATGTGGAAGAGAATTTCAAACATCTGTCTCTACCAATGAAACTTTGAAAGGTCAGACCATTCCTCTCCCACTCCCTAGAATTGCTAATGGATGAGACTGTGATCTGAGAGCTTCTAACTGGAAGGTTTTGAAATCTGAGTGGCTCATGGTCATAAAGAACAGCCAGAGATCTCTTATGGCAGCAATGACTATTCTCACATGAGGGTAGTTATTTCCTCCTGATTTTTCATTCCTTCCTTTCTAGAGCTGCTTCCATTTCTTTCCCTTGCCAAGTCTGGTCCTCCAATTTCCTGTCTTCAAAACCCTAATATCCTTCCCATAATCTGCCTGTTTAATAAAAGTTAGACAGAGTCAATATCTGCTTGCTTTCAACCAAAGAATGTAAGTGATGACTAGTCTCAGGATATAGATCCTCAGGGAAAGGTGAAATATCAAGTATTTCTTTGATGAAGCAGCTAAGAGAGTTATCACTTATGTCATCTGGAAAAAAAAATCTCAATAAAAGATAAAGTTTGGGGACTTAGAATAGTTTCCATCATGGAGCAATATGAAGCGTGTACAGAATTCAAGGGTGGCAGGGAAAGGACGCTCCTGATGGCACTGGATGCATGATGACAAAGAAACTACAGACTTAAAATTAAGTATCGATTTTTTAAAAAATGGATATAAATGCAGGGACTTTAGATGAATATATTGAAGGAGTCTCCCGTATCTTGTACATATTGAATTGAGATAGACAAGGTTTAAATTCAGTGTTTAATCACTAATTGAATTCAGAGTTGTATCAGTCAGAGTAGGCTGCTTGGGTTATGCTGTGGTAACAAAACAAACCCTAAGGGTTTGTTTCTCGCTTGAGCTGCACAGTCACTGCAGGTTGGCTGGCAGAGCTGCTTTGCATAGCCTTCACTCCACAACTCAGGCTGATACAGCCTCTGCTGTCTGGACCATTGCTGATGACTGTGGCAGAAGGGAAAAAAGAAAATGTAATGCATTGTGAACTAACTCTTAAAGTCTTTAAAGGGAAATGAAAAACCTCACTTCTCATATATGTCTGGCCAAAGCAAGTCGTATGGCCTTTCATAACTTCAAAGGGACAAGGAGGTACCATTTTGCCCAGCATGAGAACTGGAAATACTTGGTGGACAGCACTAATGACCACTATCAAAACTTTGCTAGAGTCTGTATGTGAAAGTTTGAATATTCATTTGGAAAATATGAACTGGAGGCATCAGAGTAATTTGAACCTCCAAACCCCTCTAAATAGCCCCTGAACCTTTCTTTGAGAGAAGAGCAATTCTTCTCTGTCTGTCTGAAAAGCTATTTTCCTTTCATGCTTGTAGATGCCTGTATACCTTCATCTGAGGAAATTCACATGAAGAAAGTAGTTGATAGTCTTCCTCATGTCTGTATCTTTTCATCCATAGACCATTAATCAGAATTATACCCTAGCATGCCTCAGATCACTCTTAGAAAGTTAAAATTTTACATAACAAAAGAATAGCAGGCTGGAACATGTCAATGTATATTAACCCTAAAGCAGGAAATATATGTCTGGAATTGATTTTGTGAACGCTTGACTAAAGAGAGTTCAGCATGATTTTAGTTTTACGAAATTTGTCAATGTGGTTCACATATCAGAGATTATATATGAACCAGATAAGCTGGGTTGAAAAAACTAACAGGTTTTTTTTGTGTTTTTTTTTGGTTAGCACACATACAACTAACACCCACTTAAAAATGCATTCAGTAGTCAAAGAAAGTTGGATACTAGAATTTTAGAAATATCTTATTTTAGAAAGCATAAAGATAGCCAAATCTAGGGGGTCTTAGACAACAGTCTCTTCAACAAACACCTGCAGTATGTATTGAGGAATTACTAGTATCTTTGTTTTTAAATATTCATTTATTTACTTGGCTGCATGAGGTCTTAGTTGTGGCCACAGGGTCTTTGCTGTGTCATGTGGGATCTTCTGTTGTGGTGCATGGGCCCTCTGGTTGCTCCAAGGCATGTGGGATCTTAGTTCCCATATCAGGGATTGAACCCGAGTCCCCTGCATTGCAGGGCAGATTCTTAACCACTGGACCACCAGGGAAGTTTTCCCAGCATCTTTAAAACACCTGTTTTGAAACATCTGTTTAAAACATATGTTCTCTCCAGACCAGAAATGCTGGTATGAAATACTGCACTGAGAATGAGAAGCAGCATGGGGGTGGCAGAGATGAGGCAAGACCATAATAGGCACTGAGCCTGGTACAGTCAGACTGGCCTACCTGGAAGAGCTATGGGCTACGCCCACCTAACTATGAATGAGTTCCTTAGAAAAAAAATGTAGGAGTGGAGCAACCACCTAATACAAAACAGAATAAAAACTCCAAGTCAAGTTTACAGAGGTATGCCCTAAGCCACGAAAAGAAATCATGATCAAATCTTTTAGCCAGTTACTTAACCTAATTGTTTACAATGTCAGATCCCCTTGAATGAAGGGAAGACCAGACAACCTTGATGTCAGATCCTGAGGTAACACTATCAGTGCCTTTGGGAGATGTCAGGATATCCATGCCAAAGGGAAAGACGCCTTGCTATGCTTTTTGGCCCTGCACCACCAAGAGGAGGCCCAATGCTTGGCATACCTCGGAAGGAACGTATGCCTGCTTTAGGTATCCTGCTTGTATGCCTGCTTTAGGTATCCTGCTTTAGACATTTACCAGGTAACCGGAAAAGCTGCCAACTTTGATTGAGGCCCACAGCAAGAAAAAATGCCCTAGGCAAAAAGTGTAAAATGCTCTTGAGCTATTATTAATGCTCATGGCTGGAAGAGAGCTGTGAGTGAAAGGGGGGAATGAATAGGTTGTAAACAGTGTGAGACAGTATAAGCAATTACGTGTGCATATAATTCTTCTGGGAACATTGGCAGAGGTTCCTTATATTGGAAACACATGTTCTGAAATTTGGGAATTTATAGTGACTTTAATTTCCGAAATTTCCCTGATGAATGGAGAATAAGAACCATTTGTCTATNTGTGTGCATATAATTCTTCTGGGAACATTGGCAGAGGTTCCTTATATTGGAAACACATGTTCTGAAATTTGGGAATTTATAGTGACTTTAATTTCCGAAATTTCCCTGATGAATGGAGAATAAGAACCATTTGTCTATTTTACAAAATACAAATACCCACTAAAAGCACAGGCTGAATATCCTGCTTTGGACCCTGGTAGACCCACAGTTACACGCAACTCTCACATAGAAACTGAGAACACAGAATTGTTTTAGCTTGGCATCTAGTCTTTTTCTAGCTACAAAGTTTTATTACTAAATGTGAAGTTTCGGGAACAGAAATTCCTTTGCCTTGGGGTGTCATAGTCCTTACATCAGGTTAGAGCTTTGATATGGGCACATATAAATGCCTTTAGCTTAATGTTCCACTAATTTTGACTGTCCGTTTTAGTTATCTTTTGAGGTATATTTGATTTTTATTAGGTTTATTTGTATTTTTTCTGATTTGTCATTATTAATTCAGGATTTTTAAAAGTATTGTTTATTGAGTTATAGAATATAGCTTTGGCTTATTAGGCATCTGCTTTCATACCTCTTTTTTGCCTTAAATGCTTTTTAATTGAGTTATTCTTTTTACATTTCAAAAAGTTATTTATCATATACTATCACTGGGATAATCTGAAATAGTTTTCTTGCTAAATATTCACTATGCTTACATTAAAAGAGAAATAAAGTATCTTTGTCTCAATGCATAATGATGTTTCTTTTTTACCATATTTTAATGAAAGAGAACATGGAATTTTATTAGGCTCTGTAATAAAAATGCTTCTGGGGAAAAATTGATAGGATTTCTAAGACGTTACTTCAGGGGAAGTTAGTCTGGGTTTTTTGTTTTGCTTTTGAGATAATTATTATATATGTCTGAGGGAATAATTGTCCGTTGATGTGTGAGTGTTTTGTGAACATGCTTCACTTGGATTCTCTGTTTCACTTCACTTATTGGAATTCTTTTGTTCACTTGAATAATGAATTTCTGAGAGCTATTTTGAAAAGAGCTATGAATGAGTGATATGCATGACATGCTTGGTGTATAAGTTTATGAAGATAAAACTTTTCGTTCTAGACACATGACCAGATTTGTTATGTGAAATGGACAGCACGTAGTATACTGTTATCGGGCTTTCCAGGTGGTTCAGTGGTGAAGAATCTGCCTGCCAGTTCAGGAGACACAGGAGACACAAGTTCAATTCTTAGATCAGGAGGATCCCCTGGAGGAGAAAATGGCAACCCACTCCAGTATTCTGGCCTGGAGAATGCCATGAACAGAGGAGCCTGGAGGGTTACAGTCCATGGGGTCCAATAGAGTTGGATATGACTGAGCTGGCATAGAGTATATTGTTATCAAATGTTTGTCTGCAATATATAAAATGCTGTGGGTGGCACAAGGAGGAATGATTTATAGAATTAAAATAAGAATATATATAGGTGGAAAATGAGAAAATTGCTATAAGGGGGGGTATAGGGCTTTGAATTATGAAGGTATGTGAGGGACAGACATCTTCAGTATGAATTGTCCTTGGATCAAAACATCTAAGACAATCAGCTTTATGTGACTGACTTCTTGTCAGTATTTCTTGTGTCTTTTTTTTTTTTTTTTTTTTTTTGAGAGAGTGTATCTCCTCCAGTCTGAGGGACATTTTAAGTTCTTTACCTTTTATTACCTTGGGTTAAGTATTTGTAAGAGCTAGGAATGGAGAAGGGGGATTGAGTGGATGAAGGGTGAATCATTACATATCATGTATTTATTCATTCAATCAGTATTTATGGAGCATTATTCTCATCAAAAGTGCTGTGCTCCTTGCTAAACAGACAGTAGTGAACAAGTCACACTCATCCCTGCCTTCCTGGAACTTAGAGTTTGGAAGGGAAGAGAGACAAATAGTGCTTTACAATAATTTAAGCAATGCCAAATTAATGTAGCAAAGAGCCAGACATGACATAGTGACCTAACAACACAAAGTTAATGTTCTAAAATAGAGATACTGAGTTGCTTCATAACAGTCAAATTTATCATAGGGGTTCAGGGGCATTGAGAGAAAATGAAATATATATTAAGACCTGATGAGACAATTAGAGTTATGTAGGTAGAAAGTGAGGGGCAGTTTAAGGGAATGGAGAGATGAGAGCCAATGGGAATGTTTTAAGGAGAGGGAATAACACATGTGAGACAGGAGACTAGACAGCGCAAAGGTAAAGAGAGAAAGATCAGTATTCCTGGCTCATAACATTAAACGAACAAGTAGCAGAAGCTAAGGATGGATAGGAATGCAGGGCCCCTGTCAAGAAGAGCCTTGAAAGACAGTCCAAATGTTTACATCTTATTACTATTTAAAGGCTGTGGGAGACCACCAAAGGGTTCAAGTGGGATTAGGAGATAGAAGTAAGACTGGATTGAGGTCACAAAGAATGCTCTGGCTGAGATGTGTAGAGTAAGACTGAAGAAAATTAGACCAGCTCCCAATTCACTTAATTTATAGGCAGGACTCACCTGGGAAAGATTGAAATCCCATACAGAACCCCATAAATTTCCGCAAGTTTAGGGTGGTGGAGTTGAGGGTAGGATATGAGAAATTTGGAGGCAGCCAAAAAACTCAGTGACTCAGAGGGCTTCAGGAAGTACCGTGCTCAAGGCTCAGAGGAACAGAAGATTCCAGGGCTTCCTCCGCAGGTACTTCTCAATCTTGCACTCAGGTTTAGAATTCCCCGGGGACCTATATGAAAATACTGATGACTGTGTCCTATCCCAGGAACCAATGAATCATAATCTTGAAACCTGATGAAAGCTCTCCTTGAGATTCTAATTCAAGAAGGATTGAGAACCACCATACTACACTAGTCAAAAGAGTGAGCAAGCCAAGTGGGAAGGGAGGAGATATAATCTGCAAAAGACAGAAAGAAACTTTTTGGCCCAGCATGAAGTTATTGCTGCTCTGATTGTCCCTGACAGCATTTCTTGTATTACAGCCTACTTCTTTGGAAGGAATGATGCTAAAGCTGAAACTCCAGTACTTGGGCCACCTCATGCGAAGAGGTGACTCATTGGAAAAGACTCTGATGCTGGGAGGGATTGGGGAGGGGGGCAGGAGGAGAAGGGGACGACCGAGGATGAGATGGCTGGATGGCATCACGGACTCAATGGATGTGAGTCTGAGTGAACTCCGGGAGATGGTGATGAACAGGGAGGCCTGGCGTGCTGCGATTCATGGGGTCGCAGAGAGTCGGACACGACTGAGCGACTGAACTGAACTGAACTGAATGTGGCTTTATTAGTTTTATTAGCATTTGCCTTCATGCATGTGTGCTAAGTCACTTTAGTCGTGTCTTTGCGACTCTATGGACTGTAGCCCACCAGGCTTCTCTGTCCATAGATTTTCCAGGCAAGAATATCTTCCCAACCCAGGGATCAAACCCAGATTTCTTATGTCTCCTGCACTGGCAACTGGGTTTTTTACCACTAGCAACACCTGGGAAGCCCTAGTATTTGCCTACTGTAACTTTCTCTATCCTTCTACCTTCACCTTCTTTCTTATATACAACATATAGCAACATTTGGTTTTCATTTTTCTTATTAATCCATTCTTACAATGTCCATCTTTTAACTGATGATTTCTGTATAAGTTCCTTTATGTTTATTTGATTGTTATATATTTGGACCTAATTCTAGCATCTCACTTATTTTTAAAAATTCTTTATGTCCTCTTTTCTCTGTACTCATTTTCTTCAGCATTCTTATCTTTCTGTTTTTGTCTGATTAATTTTTTTTTTTTCCTTAGGACCATTTTTTCCTCTCTNTATTTGGTTTTCATTTTTCTTATTAATCCATTCTTACAATGTCCATCTTTTAACTGATGATTTCTATATAAGTTCCTTTATGTTTATTTGATTGTTATATATTTGGACCTAATTCTAGCATCTCACTTATTTTTTAAAATTCTTTATGTCCTCTTTTCTCTGTACTCATTTTCTTCAGCATTCTTATCTTTCTGTTTTTGTCTGATTAGTTTTTGTTTGTTTTTTTTTCTTAGGACCATTTTTTCCTCTCTCAACAGACTTGGTATTTCTGCATTTTATTCTATTCTTCTATTGATTGTATTCAAAATTTACTACCGACACTTAACAAGTTCTAAATTCTACAATATTTTCTTAAAATCAATTTTGAAGTTATGAAGTATAACACATGGGAAAGCATGACAACCATAGGTACAGTTTAATATATAGTTACAAAGCAAATACCTGTGCACCTCTGAGATTAAGAACCATTAGAAAGCACCCCTAGAAACCTCTTGTATATTTTATTCCAATCATAATTTCTTTTCTTTTATTTAGAAGTAAACCGAAACTCCAATATTTTGGCCACCTCCTGCAAAGAGTTGACTCACTGGAAAAGACCCTGATGCTGGGAGGGATTGAGGGTAGGAGGAGAAGGGGTCGACAGAGGATGAGATGGCTGGATGGCATCACCGACTTGATGCACGTAAGTTTGGGTGAACGCCGGGAGTTGGTGATGGACAGGGAGGCCTGGCGTGCTGCGATTCATGGGCTCGCAAAGAGTCAGACACGACTGAGCGACTGAACTGAACTGACTGAAACCTATTCTTAACTTAGAATAATAGTTTCATTGTNAGAGTGAAAAAGTTGGCTTAAAGCTCAACATTCAGAAAATGAAGATCATGGCATCCAGTCCCATCACTTCATGGGAAAATAGATGGGGAAACAGTGGAAACAATGTCAGATTTTATTTTTTGGGCTCCAAAATCACTGCAAATGGTGACTGCAGCCATGCAATTAAAAGACGCTTACTCCTTGGAAGGAAAGTTATGACCAACCGAGATAGCATATGCAAAAGCAGAGACATTACTTTGCCGACTAAGGTCCATCTAGTCAAGGCTATGGTTTTTCCTGTGGTCATGTATGGATGTGAGAGTTGGACTATGAAGAAGGCTGAGCACCAAAGAATTGATT
>SJYW01049628.1:315978-327835 GCA_006410735.1 Raphicerus campestris
CTGCAAGGAGATCCAACCAGTCCATTCTGAAGGAGATCAGCCCTGGGATTTCTTTGGAAGGAATTATGCTAAAGCTGAAACTCCAGTACTTTGGCCACCTCATGTGAAGAATTGACTCATTGGAAAAGACTCTGATGCTGGAAGGGATTGGGGGCAGGAGGAGAAGGGGACGACAGAGGATGAGATGGCTGGTTGGCATCACGGACTCGATGGATGTGAGTCTGAGTGACCTCCGAGAGATGGTGATGAACAGGGAGGCCTGGCGTGCTGTGATTCATGGGGTCGCACAGAGTCGGACACAACTGAGCGACTGAACTGACTGAACTAAACTGAACATTCCATTGTCTGAATGTACCACAGTTTAGTTATCCATTTATCTACTAAAAGACATCTTGATTGCTTCCAGGTTTCCAGTTCAGTTCAGTTCAGTTGCTCAGTCGTGTCTGACTCTTTGCAACCCCGTGAATGCGACCCCGTGAATCGCAGCACTCCAGGCCTCCCTGATCATCACCAACTCCTGGAGTTCACTCAGATTCGCGTCCATAGAGTCAGTGATGCCATCCAGCCATCTCACCCTCAGTTGTCCCCTTCTCCTCCTGCCCCCAATCCCTCCCAGCATCAGAGTCTTTTCCAATGAGTCAATTCTTCGCATGAGGTAACCAAAGTACTGGAGTTTCAGCTTCAACATCATTCCTTCCAAAGAAATCCCAGGGCTGACCTCCTTCAGAATGGACTGGTTCGATCTCCTTGCAGTCCAGGGGACTCTCAAGAGTCTTCTCCAACACCACAGTCCAAGTTTTAGCAATTATGAAAAAAGCTGCTATAAATACCCATGTGCAGGTTTTCGTGTGGGATATCTTCAGTTCCTTTGGGTGAGTACCAAGGAATATGTTTCGCTGGCTCATATGGTTACAGTGTGTTTAGTTTTATGAGAAACTGACAAACTGTCTTTGAAATTGGCAGTGACATTTTGCATTCCCACGAGCATGAGAGTTCTTGCTGCTTCACAACCTCACCAGCATTTGGTATTCTGTGTTTCAGATTTTGTCCATTCTCTTAGGTAGCACTATCTCATTGTTTTAATTTATATTTCCCTGAAGGCATATAGTGTGGAAAAGCTTTTCATGTGTTTATTAGCCATCTCCATTGCTTTTAAATGTTTCTCTTATTTTTCACCCCTATACACCTTGTTTTGTTTTTTTCTCACATCTAATATATCACTTTTCATAATTTCCTGATTCCTACAGATAATTTGTAACTTTGTGAGTTATTTCCTTAAATATGTCAAATGTAACTATTTAAAAATCTGATTATTTCAACATCTGAATGTTTTGCATGTTTTTTTTTTGTTGTTGTTGTCTTGTTTCTGCAGATCTAATTTTTTTTTAACTTCTCTGATTAGAGTCTTTCTTCCAGAAATTAGTCACTATCTTGAAGAAATTCAATGCTTAAAATATGTTGCTTTATTTATATTTTATTGAACAATTTCCATTATGTTTAGCAGGAATTTTATAGGTGTAACATAACAAATCATAATCAGAAATCAGATTTAATCAATATCTTAACCCCTAAAACATAAAAACCCTAGAATACTTTAATTCTATTTCTTCTTGCACTTATATGCTAATTTTGTCCAGGATTTTAATCCTATCCTTTCTTTTGTGTTGTTGTTATTTAGTCGCCAAACAGTGTCCAACTTTTTTTGTAGCCTCATGGACATGAGCCCACCAGCCTTCTCTATCAATGGGATTTCCCAGGTAAGAATACTGGAGTGGGTTGCCCTTTTCTTCTCCAGGATCTTCCTGACCCAGGATGCGTCTCCTGCATTAGGAGTTGGATTATTTACCACTGAGTCACCAGGGAAGCACATTCTTTCTTTAGCCCTGTAAATTCAACATTGCTATTTCTATTTTAACATTGCTATTTCTAAATTATATAGTCAATATTTGCTTTGTTTTACAAACACACACACACATACACACAAACACACTTACTACTCATTTGCTCATCATTTCTTTTTGCATTTTAGACCATGCTTATGGGTTAATTTTTCCTATTTTTAAAAGTTTATATAATGTAGATTTCTTATAATAAAGCTTCTCAGTTTGAGTTAATCTAAGCATGTCTTTATTTTAGACATTCTTGAAAGATAGTTCTGCTGGATACATAATTCTAGGTTGATAGTTTTGTCTCTCAACAATTTAAAGACATTATACTACTCTCCATTAATGTGTTGCTGTCATTCCAGCTGCATTTCTATGTTATCTCATGTTTCCAGGATTTGAAAAACAATTTAGGCTACTTAGAACATATTGCTATTCCTAAATCAGTAGAGATTTGTGCTTTTATTAAAATCTCAATAAGTACAGCCAAAATGTGTCTAAAATTTGTCTTTCCTCCTTTCTATCTATTCTCTTTTTCTGGAATTCTGTCTAGGTCTATGTTAACCTTTTATGTCCTTGATATCTCTCTCATATTTCTCATATCCTTGTCTGTGACGTATAATTTCTCAAGAAATACCATTATTAATTCTATCTTTAGATATATTTACTGCTTAACTATTGATCGAATTTTTTATTTCAACAGTTATGTTTTCATTTTTAGATGTCTCGCTCTCCTTTCAAATATATGGATTCATAACATTTAACTGGTTATCTTTGTAATGAAATCTTTTATTTCTCTAAACATTTCATGCAAATTTGCCCAAAGTTCTTTATTTTATGAATCTACAGAAAAATCTTGGGAGTGTAAATCTGTTGTTTATTGTTTTTAACTGACCAATGTTAACTGATGTTTTCTTTGTAGTCTTTTGTGATTAATTACCTAATCTTAACTATGTGACATTCCAGTGAGTCTATGTTAGACAAGTATGTTAGTGGAGAGGATTTTCTTCTGCTGCTTCTGACATCCAAAGAGTTGCGACAGCTAGGGGTCATTTTAATTCCCTTTAATAATCCGGTATCACTGAGAGTTTAGGCTCAACTTGATGTTTCAGGGCTGTCCTAAGGCCTAGTGTTCCAACAGCAGTGCTTCTACCAGCTTCCGCCCTCATGTTCTCAGGGGAGCCCAATTCTTCTTGGCTGTCTACTACTCCTAGCTCCCAGCTCTGGCCACAGGTAACTCTATCCACAACGACTCCTCCTCCCAGAAAGAAAGAAAATTCTTAAAAATCAATGCTTAGTCTTAATTTGTAGGCAGAGAGATATCTGCATTGCTGACTATCAAAATCTTTCTCTACCAGGAACATTTGAATAAAACTCTGAAAAGTTTCTTCATTCATTAAGAAAATCAACACATATTTTTGTAGTGCTTACTAAGTGCCAGGCACTGTACTTGTTAGATACTCAATCAATACTTGTTAATTTGACATGACTTTATAAACAACATTTACTTTATTTTCCAATCTTTCTAGTTCCCTCATTGCCATTTCTAACTTCTCTCCCTCAGATCATAGTTTTACTCTGTATTCTTGTTTGATTGAATAACAAATATGGGGAATTTAGAAGCAGTCATCAGAGAGTAAGAGGAGAGATGATTGCGTAAAAACAAATGGACAAAATAGAGCTAAATCCCAAATTATTAACAAATTGTTCCAGAAGTTAATTTGAAAGCTTAACTTTCAAATTGACTGATGGGAACATGGGAACCTATTTAACTCATAATGTAGCAGATTACGCATATGCTCATTTATTCAATAAATGATTACCAAGTACCTATTATTTCCCAGGCACTGTAAAAGGTTGCTGGGGACACAGTAATAATCAAAATAAAGTAGTTCCTGTTCTTACATAGCTTACTGTTTAGCCAGAGATGCAAACTATCCAAGCAGTAGCAATGAAAATTCAACCAGCCATGAAAACAATGAAGAAATACAGGGAGATGTGGACGGACGCAAAACGTGAAGAGGTTAGCCTAACGAAGGCAAAGGAACAGGGAGAGGTGTTGGAGAAAATGTGTGTAAACAGTAGGCAGGGAAATCTATCACCTTGGTGAGACACAGAGAAGTTATGACTGATGGAACTGAAGAGAATCCAGGGCCACTTTTGGGAAAGATAATGAAAGACGAATCTGGAATGGTACTAAGGCCTGGTAACTGAAAGCAATATTGAAACTTTTAAATTTATCCTAAGGGCAATTGGGGAGAGTGAAAAAGCTGGCTTGAAACTCATCATTCAAAAAACTAAAATCATAGCATCCAGTCCCATCACTTCATGGCAAACAGATGGGGGAAAAGTGGAAACAGTGGCAGATTTTATTTTCTTGGGGTCCAAAATCACTATGGACAGTGACTACAGCCACAAAATTAAAAGACACTCGCTCTATAGAAGGAAAGTGATGACAAACCTAGAGAGCATATTAAAAAGCAGAGACATCACTTTGCCAACAATGTTCCGTCTAGTCAAAGCTATGGTTTTTCTAATAGTCAGGTACAGATGTGAGAGTTGGACCATAAAGAAGGCTGAGTGCTGCAGAACTGATGCTTTTGAATTGTGGTGCTGGAGAAGACTCCTGAGAGTCCCTTTTACAGCAAGGAGGTCAAACCAGTCAATCCTAAAGGAAATCAACCCTGAATATTCATTGGAAGGACTGATGCTTAAGCTCCAATACTATGGCCACCTGATGCAAAGAGCCTACTATTGGAAAAGACCCTGATGGTGGGGAAAGACTAAGGGCAGGAAGTGAAGGGCGCGACAGAGGATGAAATGGTTGGATGGCATCACTGACTCAATGGACACAAATTTGAACAAACCCTGAGAGATAGTAAAGGACAGAGAAGCCTGGCGTGTGGTAGTCCATGGGGTTGCAGAGTTGGACACAACTTAGTGACTCAACAATAACCACAAAGCACAATGGAGAGTCACTGAAGGACTTTCTAACTTGACTATGAAAGTAATTTGACTATGTTGACAATTTGCAAAGATTCTTTGGCTAGAATGTGAAAAATGAAAGAGAATGGCAGAGAGAGGGGAGTCTGGGAAACTAGGTAATGTATTTTCAGCAATTCAGGTGAGAGAGCATTGAGGAAAATGGATGAATTCAACAACTGAAAAGTAATTCTTATAAGGAAGTGAGAAGGCTTAGGAAAATAATGGATCAAGAGATGACTTTGGATTTAGCTTAGTCAGTTCTTTCTAGAGGGAAATAAATGCTGCAGAAATTTGATCTTAGGAACACTTGGTCCTAGCTGCCAACCAAACTTCCATAAGATACTTGAATGGATAATAGGATTTTTTTCTGTTTCTTCTTTGACTCAGGAAAGAAAGAGGATTTTTGCTTGCTCATCCCTAGTTGAAAAAGGAATGCTATCTCCAATATAGGCATTGTGCTGTGTGGGCTAAGTCACTTCAGTCATGTCTGACTCTTTGTGATGCTATGAACTGTAGCCCTCCAGGCTCCTCTGTCCATGGGTTTCTCCAGGCAANAATATAGGCATTGTGCTGTGTGGGCTAAGTCACTTCAGTCGTGTCTGACTCTTTGTGATGCTATGAACTGTAGCCCTCCAGGCTCCTCTGCCCATGGGTTTCTCCAGGCAAGAATACTGGAATGGGCTGCCATTGCCTTCTCCAGGGGACCTTCCCCACCCAGGGATGGAAACTGCATCTGTTATGTAGCCTATATTGGCAGGCAGGTTCTTTACCACTAGCACCACCTGGGAAGCCCCAAATGGGCATTAAGTAGAAGGGGAAAAATCAGGCTGTCAATCTGCCTTGCTGGAATGAAGAGATGACAAAGATAGATCTGTGGGGTCTTATCCAGGAGGTGGGGAGAGTAGGGATCCCAACTTGAGCATAGGTAGGGGCCACTGCTATCCAGCTATATCTGGTAGGACTTGTGGACTGATAAGATGTGTCCACCAGGAACCCAAAAGCCTCCTAGAAAACAGTACATTTAATATGGTATTAAATATTACAGAAAATAGGTTAATCTAAGTATAATAAAATGTTTATCATGTAGAGGTTAAAAATATGGATTCTGTGATAGAAATTCAGGTGAGCTATTTCAAATCCTAAAAGATGATGCTGTAAAGTGCTGCACTCAATATGCCAGCAAATTTGGAAAACTCAGCAGCAGTGGCCACAGGACTGGAAAAGGTCAGNGGATTTCTCAGACAAGTACAATGGAGTGAGTTGCCATTTCCTTCTCCAGGGGCTTCCTGACCCAGAGATCGGACCTGCATCTTCTCCACGTCTCTTGCATTGGCAGGTGGATTCTTCACCACTGAGCCACCAGAGCAGCCCAAAAGATAAAATAAGCATTAATTAAAAAATATATATACAGCAATTACAATTGCTGGAATTATATACAACACCATATATGGATCATATCGGAATGTTAAGCTGAAGGAGCAAAACACAAAAGAATGCATATAGTGTAATCCCATCTTTGGTATGCTAAAAACACAGGCAGAAATGCAGTTTTATGTTTTGACTTGGATGATGGTTACATGCTTTTAAACTTTTGATTATTTTTATTGTGCTGTGCTTATTTCTTAAGGATTCTTTAATAAATTATCAGAAATACAGTCACTTAAAGTAACACAAATTAATTTTCTTATAGTTCTATGGATTAGAAATCCAACATAAGTCTCACTGAGCATAAATCAATGAATCAGCAGGGCTTNTTGCTGTGCTTATTTCTTAAGGATTCTTTAATAAATTATCAGACAGTCACTTAAAGTAACACAAATTAATTTTCTTATAGTTCTGTGAATTAGAAATCCAACAGAAGTCTCACTGAGCATAAATCAATGAATCAGCAGGGCTTTGTGTCTTTTTGGAGACTCTTAGGAAGGATTTCCCTCCATTTTCCAGTTTCTATAGGTGACTGGCNGTGCTGTGCTTATTTCTTAAGGATTCTTTAATAAATTATCAGAAATACAGTCACTTAAAGTAACACAAATTAATTTTCTTATAGTTCTATGGATTAGAAATCCAACATAAGTCTCACTGAGCATAAATCAATGAATCAGCAGGGCTTTGTGACTTTTTGGAGACTCTTAGGAAGGATTTCCCTCCATTTTCCAGTTTCTATAGGTGACTGGCGTTCCTTGACTCCTAGTCGCCTTACTCTATCTTCAGTGTAGGAACAGCTTCTCACATAACACCATTTAAAAAAATGTTTATTTTTGTATTTGGTTCTGCTGGGTCTTAGTTGCAGCACCTGGAATCTTCAGTCTTCACTGTGGCACGTGAATTCTTACTTGTGTCACGTGGGATCGAGTTCCCCGACCAGCGATCAAATCTGGGCCCCCTGCATTGGGAGGGTGGAGTCTTGGCCTTTGGACCAACAGGAAAGCCCATCACATAACATCATTCTTACCGCCTCTTCTTCGCTCTTTCACTTTAATCACTCTTGTGGTTATAATTGGGCCAATATTAGATAATCTAATACAACCTTCCCACATCGAGGTTGTTGTTGTTTTGTTTTGTTCCTTTTCTTTTCTTTTTCTGGCTGTGTCATGTAGCTTGCAGGATCTTAGTTTCTCAACTGGCGGCTGAACCCAGGCCCTTGGCAATGAAAGCACAGAATCCTGAACACTGAACTTCCAGGGAATTCCTCCCATATCAAGATTTTTAAATCACACCTACAAAGTCCTTTTTTGCATATAAAGTAACAACATATTCACAGTTCTTGGTGATTAGGATATGGATGTCTTGGGGTCATTTTCTTGCCTGTCACAGATATATGTTTACTTAGGTGTGCATATTATATTTCACAACAAGATATTTTGGGGGGAGTGAAGGGAGGGAGTGGGAAAGAAGAAGCAGGAGAAGAAGGTGGTGGAGGAGTGGAATATTTTAAAAGTTGAATTAATGAAATATGAATGGTAACTAGTTTAGTAGACCCAAAAAACCTGAATTGTAAATTAGCAGTTAGAAAATCCAAGAAGAATTTTAAAAAAAACTGTAGATCCCCAAAGGCTCAGAAATTATTGATATCAGGTCCCTGTGAAAGTGGGGGTGAAGATAAAGAGCTGGAAACAGTAGAGTGGTTGACACTCTGTTTAAGAAGCATCAGACTTCAGACTGCCTTCCTTGCTTTTTGCATCTGAACTTTGGAAGAAGGGCAGAGACGCAGACAGCGTAGAATGAGGGCCTGTGGACTAGTGGACAGTAGCTACAGCTGAAGGCATGAGGCCCTTACCAAAGCCAGGTTTACATGAATTTTACATTCTCAGCGTTGTGACACTCAGCTTTCTCATGACCTAAAATAGGGACAATGAAACTCATTTCATAACTCTCCTTGGATGAATTTAAATATTTGACACTATGCCTGAAACATATATGAGGGCCCCATTAGGTGATTTTAAAAAATAATCGGTATAGCTATGCATTGAGAGAAAATTATTTACTTGTTTGTTTATTTATGTATTGGTTGGGTCGGGTCTTCGTCGCCGTGCTTGGGCTTCCTCTAGTTGCTGCAAAGGGGGGCTGCTCTTAGTTGCAGTACATGGGTTTCCCATTGCAGTGGTTTCTCTGCGTGCAGGGCATGGACTTCGGGTGCTGGGTCTTCTGTAGCTGTGGTGTGCAGGCTAAGTAGTTGTGTTGCATGGGCTGAGTTGCTCTGCGGCATGTGACATCTTCCCAGACCAGGCATTGAACTCGTGTCCCCTCTGTTGCCGGGCTTCTGTAGTGGCTCAGATGGTTAAAGTGGTCCAATGGTAAAGAATCTGCCGACAATGCAGGAGACCCAGGTTCAATTTCTGCGTCTGGAAGATCCCTTGAAGGAGGGTATGGGAACCCACTCCAGTATCCTCACCTGGAGAATTCCATGGGCAGAGGAGCCTGGCGGGCTAGAGTCCATGGGGTTGAAAAGAGTTGAACATGACTGAAATGACTTGGCATGCACACACGCCCCTGCATTGGTAGGCAGATTCTTTTCCCGCTGGACCACTAGGAAAATCCAAGAGAGAATCTCGAGCTAGGCTGGATTCTCTCTGTTTGCCAGGACTTGACCCACGCATGTCCACAGTGAGTGGAAGGTGAACCTAAGGAAATACACTGAAATTGAAGAAAAAGTAGAATAGGAAGTGTGAGAACAAGCAGGATAGTCTTGGTGGTTGGTGGTGTACTCTTTTGCAAATAAAATAACGACATGTGTGAGTTTACAGTATCTGTACTTAATAAATACTGTGTAGATAATATAATTTTATGTTAGCTTAAGCACTGAAAAGTCATAAACTAATTGGTAAATTCAGGTTCCAATAAAATTTCTTGCTAAAATAGTTTGCTGATAATATAATATTTCAAATAGTATTATAGATTTAAATTTTTAAAAATAATGAAACTACATAAGAGAGAGTTTGGGAAATAAGGGGAGAAAAATCATCTCCATCAAATCATAAACTGAGCAGACATTGCTAACATTTTGCAATCTCTTCCTCAAAGTTCACCAACCATTCATTACAAATATTTAATTTTACCTATTTGTAATCATAGTAAGCATACAATTTTATATTTTCTGCTTTAAAATTTCGTTCACATGCATTTTTACATTGCTACAGTCTTTTAAACTCTGTAACATTATATCCGGTCTAATATTTATAAAATGTACTCTATTTTTAGAAATTGAAGTTGTATTGACTTTGTAGCATACACCATGATGTGATAAACAACTTTGTGTATTTTTAAATAATTTGTAATTGTTTCCTTAGGATAGATAGCAGTCTTTATTTTTTAGATTTTAGATATATAATTATATAATCAGATACTTTGAATTACAAATGACTGTTTAAAATTGTTAGGTGTCAAGTTATTCTTTCAATTCAGTTCACTTCAGTTGCTTAGTCGTGTCTGACTCTTTGCGACCCCATGGACTGCAGCACACAAGGCCTCCCTGTCCATCACCAACTCCCGGAGTTCACTCAGACTCATGTCCATCGAGTCAGTGATGCCATCCAGCCATCTCATCCTCTGTCGTCCCCTTCTCCTCCTGCCTTCAGTCTTTACCAGGATCAGGGTCTTTTCAAATCAGTTCTTTGCATCAGGTGGCCAAAGTATTGGAGTTTCAGCTTCAACATCAGTCATTTCAATGAATATTCAGGACTGATTTCCTTTAGGATTGACTGGTTGGATCTCCTTGCAGTCCAAGGGACTCGCAAGAGTCTTCTCCAGCACCACAGTTCAAAAGCATCAGTTATTCGGCACTCAGCTTTCTTTATAGTCCAACTCTCACATCCATACGTGACTACTGGAAAAACCATAGCTTTGACTAGACAGATCTTTGTTGGCAAAGTAATGTTTCTGCTTTTGAATATGCTAACTAGGTTGGTCATAGCTTTTCTTCCAAGGAGCAAGCGTCTTTTAATTTCATGGCTGCAGTCTCCATCTGCAATGATTTGGGAGCCCAAGAAAATAAAGTCTAACTACTGTTTCCCCATCTATTTGCCATGAAGTGTTGGGACTGGATGCCATGATCTTAGTTTTCTGAATGTTGAGTTTTAAGCTAACTTTTTCACTCTCCTCTTTCACTTTCATCAAGAGGCTCTTTAGTTCTTCTTCACCTTCTGCCATAAGAGTGGTGTCTGCATATTTGAGGTTATTGATATTTCTCCTAGCAATCTTGAGTCCAGCTTGTGCTTTTCCAGCCCAGTGTTTTTCATGCTGTCTCTTATACACATCTACATGACTGAAATGACTTGGCATGCACACACGCCCCTGCATTGGTAGGCAGATTCTTTTCCCGCTGGACCACTAGGAAAGTCCAAGAGAGAATCTCGAGCTAGGCTGGATTCTCTCTGTTTGCCAGGACTTGACCCACGCATGTCCACAGTGAGTGGAAGGTGAACCTAAGGAAATACACTGAAATTGAAGAAAAAGTAGAATAGGAAGTGTGAGAACAAGCAGGATAGTCTTGGTGGTTGGTGGTGTACTCTTTTGCAAATAAAATAACGACATGTGTGAGTTTACAGTATCTGTACTTAATAAATACTGTGTAGATAATATAATTTTATGTTAGCTTAAGCACTGAAAAGTCATAAACTAATTGGTAAATTCAGGTTCCAATAAAATTTCTTGCTAAAATAGTTTGCTGATAATATAATATTTCAAATAGTATTATAGATTTAAATTTTTAAAAATAATGAAACTACATAAGAGAGAGTTTGGGAAATAAGGGGAGAAAAATCATCTCCATCAAATCATAAACTGAGCAGACATTGCTAACATTTTGCAATCTCTTCCTCAAAGTTCACCAACCATTCATTACAAATATTTAATTTTACCTATTTGTAATCATAGTAAGCATACAATTTTATATTTTCTGCTTTAAAATTTCGTTCACATGCATTTTTACATTGCTACAGTCTTTTAAACTCTGTAACATTATATCCGGTCTAATATTTATAAAATGTACTCTATTTTTAGAAATTGAAGTTGTATTGACTTTGTAGCATACACCATGATGTGATAAACAACTTTGTGTATTTTTAAATAATTTGTAATTGTTTCCTTAGGATAGATAGCAGTCTTTATTTTTTAGATTTTAGATATATAATTATATAATCAGATACTTTGAATTACAAATGACTGTTTAAAATTGTTAGGTGTCAAGTTATTCTTTCAATTCAGTTCACTTCAGTTGCTTAGTCGTGTCTGACTCTTTGCGACCCCATGGACTGCAGCACACAAGGCCTCCCTGTCCATCACCAACTCCCGGAGTTCACTCAGACTCATGTCCATCGAGTCAGTGATGCCATCCAGCCATCTCATCCTCTGTCGTCCCCTTCTCCTCCTGCCTTCAATCCTTCCCAGCATCAGGTTCTTTTCAAATGAGTCGATTTTTTGCGTCAGGTGGCCAAAATATTGGAGTTTCAGCTTCAACATCAGTCCTTCCAATGAATACCTAGGACTGGTCT
>SJYW01049628.1:334817-345120 GCA_006410735.1 Raphicerus campestris
GAGACGCAGACAGCGTAGAATGAGGGCCTGTGGACTAGTGGACAGTAGCTACAGCTGAAGGCATGAGGCCCTTACCAAAGCCAGGTTTACATGAATTTTACATTCTCAGCGTTGTGACACTCAGCTTTCTCATGACCTAAAATAGGGACAATGAAACTCATTTCATAACTCTCCTTGGATGAATTTAAATATTTGACACTATGCCTGAAACATATATGAGGGCCCCATTAGGTGATTTTAAAAAATAATCGGTATAGCTATGCATTGAGAGAAAATTATTTACTTGTTTGTTTCTTTATGTATTGGTTGGGTTGGGTCTTCGTTGCCGTGCTTGGGCTTCCTCTAGTTGCTGCAAAGGGGGGCTGCTCTTAGTTGCAGTGCATGGGTTTCCCATTGCAGTGGTTTCTCTGCGTGCAGGGCATGGACTTCGGGTGCTGGGACTTTGGTAGCTGTGGTGTGCAGGCTAAGTAGTTGTGTTGCATGGGCTGAGTTGCTCTGGGGCATGTGACATCTTCCCAGACCAGGCATTGAACTCGTGTCCCCTCTGTTGCCGGGCTTCTGTAGTGGCTCAGATGGTTAAAGTGGTCCAATGGTAAAGAATCTGCCGACAATGCAGGAGACCCAGGTTCAATTTCTGCGTCTGGAAGATCCCTTGAAGGAGGGTATGGGAACCCACTCCAGTATCCTCACCTGGAGAATTCCATGGGCAGAGGAGCCTGGCGGGCTAGAGTCCATGGGGTTGAAAAGAGTTGAACATGACTGAAATGACTTGGCATGCACACATGCCCCTGCATTGGTAGGCAGATTCTTTTCCCGCTGGACCACTAGGAAAGTCCAAGAGAGAATCTCGAGCTAGGCTGGATTCTCTCTGTTTGCCAGGCCTTGACCCACACATGTCCACAGTGAGTGGAAGGTGAACCTAAGGAAATACACTGAAATTGAAGAAAAAGTAGAATAGGAAGTGTGAGAACAAGCAGGATAGTCTTGGTGGTGGTGTACTCTTTTGCAAATAAAATAACGACATGTGTGAGTTTACAGTATCTGTACTTAATAAATACTGTGTAGATAATATAATTTTATGTTAGCTTAAGCACTGAAAAGTCATAAACTAATTGGTAAATTCAGGTTCCAATAAAATTTCTTGCTAAAATAGTTTGCTGATAATATAATATTTCAAATAGTATTATAGATTTAAATTTTTAAAAATAATGAAACTACATAAGAGAGAGTTTGGGAAATAAGGGGAGAAAAATCATCTCCATCAAATCATAAACTGAGCAAACATTGCTAACATTTTGCAATCTCTTCCTCAAAGTTCACCAACCATTCATTACAAATATTTAATTTTACCTATTTGTAATCATAGTAAGCATACAATTTTATATTTTCTGCTTTAAAATTTCGTTCACATGCATTTTTACATTGCTACAGTCTTTTAAACTCTGTAACATTATATCCGGTCTAATATTTATAAAATGTACTCTATTTTTAGAAATTGAAGTTGTATTGACTTTGTAGCATACACCATGATGTGATAAACAACTTTGTGTATTTTTAAATAATTTGTAATTGTTTCCTTAGGATAGATAGCAGTCTTTATTTTTTAGATTTTAGATATATAATTATATAATCAGATACTTTGAATTACAAATGACTGTTTAAAATTGTTAGGTGTCAAGTTATTCTTTCAATTCAGTTCACTTCAGTTGCTTAGTCGTGTCTGACTCTTTGCGACCCCATGGACTGCAGCACACAAGGCCTCCCTGTCCATCACCAACTCCCGGAGTTCACTCAGNAGGAGATCGCTCGAACTTTAAGCATCAGACTTTTCAGTTCAGTTCAGTTCAGTTGCTCAGTCGTGTCTGACTCTTTGCGCCTCCATAGACTGCAGCATGCCAGACTTCCCTGTCCATCATCAACTCCCAGAGCTTACTCAACCTCAGGTCCATCTAGAGGGTGATGCCATCCAACCATCTCATCCTCTGTTGTCCCCTTCTCTTTCCACCTTTAATCTTTCCCAGCATCAGGGTCTTTTCAAATCAGTTCTTTGCATCAGGTGGCCAAAGTATTGGAGTTTCAGCTTAAACATCAGTCATTTCAATGAATATTTAGGACTGATTTCCTTTAGGATTGACTGGTTGGATCTCCTTGCAGTCCAAGGGGCTCGCAAGAGTCTTCTCCAGCACCACAGTTCAAAAGCATTAGTTATTCGGAACTCAGCTTTCTTTATAATCCAACTCTCACATCCATACGTGACTACTGGAAAAACCATAGCTTTGACTAGACAGATCTTTGTTGGCAAAGTAATGTTTCTGCTTTTGAATATGCTAACTAGATTGGTCATAGCTTTTCTTCCAAGGAGCAAGCGTCNAAAAGCAGAGACATTACTTTGCCAACAAAGGTCCGTCTAGTCAAGGCTATGGTTTTTCCAGGGGTCATGTATGGATGTGAGAGTTGGACTGTGAAGAAAGCTGAGTGCCGAAGAATTGATTCTTATGAACTTTGGTGCTGGAGAAGACTCTTGAGAATCCCTTGGACTGCAAGGAGATCCAACCAGTCCAACCTAAAGGAAACCAATCCTGGGTGTTCGTTGGAAGGACTGATGCTGAGGCTGAAGCTCTAATACTTTGGCCACCTCATGCAAAGAGCTGACTCATTGGAAAAGACTCCGATGCTGGGAGGGATTGGGGTCAGGAGGAGAAGGGGACAACAGAGGATGAGCTGGCTGATGGCATCACCAACTCTATGGACATGAGTTTGGGTGAACTCCGGGAGTTAGTGATGGACAGGGGGGCCTGGCATGTTGTAGTTCATGGGGTGGCAAAGAGTCGGACATGACTGAGTGACTGAACTGAACTGAACTGATGCTTATCATATGACATAATGTATGTTTGGTATATTATAGGTATTTAGTAGATGGTTATTTTTAGGCAGGATATAAAGCTAGAGAACAGTAACTCCACATGAATCACGATACAGAAGCATAATAAAATAGTGAGACATTGTTATATTAGTTAATATTTTGGCTCTGTTAATTATTCATATATTGATATGTTTCTAGGGCAATAAAAAATCTAGATTTTATATCTATCCCCAGCTAATTCTAAAGAAGTTTGTCTTCTAGAAAGCAAATCATAAAAATACCACATTCTTCCATTTTCAGGTTCCAGGGAAATTATTTTATGGTTGTGACCTAATTTTTTCCAATGCAAATCTGTTTTACAGAGAGAATATAGAAGCTCCATCCATGTCTAGATCAATTGCCAAAATTATATTGTTTTCTGGAGTATATGGGGAATGAAGCATATTATACACATATATCATTCTTAATTATATCAATGACCTTGTTATTATATATAATTTTTTGGTTTTCATTAGTTTCTTTGTGTTTGGAATCAAGACTTTCAATTGAATTCTTATAAACTTTTGAATAAACCTATATGTGAAAATCAATATTCTCTACATCTTCAAATCTACATCTAGGTTCAAAGGCAAACATTGTGTTTGCATCAACCTAAGGGGTAAGAGGAAAGAGAACTCAAAATGTACTTTTTATAAATTATACATTTCACCTTTCACCTGCAATAGTTAATTTTCACATTTATCAAAATGATGTATTCAAGTAGAAAATAAACACATTTGGTAGAAATAAAACATGCTTTGGGGACATAAAGATAAGAACTACAGATTACTGTGTNTTTCACCTGCAATAGTTAATTTTCACATTTATCAAAATGATGTATTCAAGTAGAAAATAAACACATTTGGTAGAAATAAAACATGCTTTGGGGACATAAAGATAAGAACTACAGATTACTGTGTCAGATCAGAGTGAGGTGCAGTCACTCTGCCCCATCTCTGAATTCTTTATATATTAGAGAACACTGAATCACTCACACAAGGCTTTTGACTTGGTTCACTCAGTTCTACAGCTTCCGTTTTCCTCATCCTGTCTATTAGAGAAGGCATTTCAAGGCAGAAGTGTTTGCCCTGAGGCCAAGGAGGTTGCGTGGGCTCAGGTACCTACATGTTCACTCTCAGTGAAAACACCTCAGCTCTGAAGGAGTTTATAATTAGTAACAGTTTGAAAGAGTTCACTGTATGTGGGGAGAAACCATTTAGGGATTAGGTTGGGTATGCGTAAGATATGAGGAGGTGATGAAAGAAGTTTGGGGCCAAGTTTTGTTAGGTCCCTAGTATAATATTTCTTATATATAAGAAATTTCCTCCTCTTTTTGGTCCTTCCTTTCCCTATGATGAAAGTGACCCATCCTTTTGGAATGAGAAGTTTCTGGAAAGGGATTGGCTTATGAGAAAAGAAGGTTTGGTGCGTGAGATCACATCCTGGCCCAGTAAAGGTGGAGTTTGCCTTAGCACTCTTTTATTACATACCAAACCAATAGTTTCACGTAGAACCAATATACTTTGCCATTTGTGGGACACTTCATCCCTTCTGTCTATATTCATGGGTGGATTTAATATGATTCTTTAACGATTAGCTTCTATAAATTGCCATTGACTTCAAAATCCAAAAGCGGACTTTTCCAGCAGTCCACTGATTAAGACTCTACCTTCCAATGCAGGGGGCGCAGGTTCAGTCCCTGGTCAGGGAACTAAGATCCTACATACAGTGTGGTACAGCAAGAATGAAAAAGAAAAAATAAGAAAAAAAATACAAAACAAACAAGCACAACCAAAAGAATGATTGTAATAATATCTAAACTGTTGGTCATTATGTTAGGCCAGTTGTTCCCAACTAGACATAATTTTATCTCCCAGGGGATGACATTTTTTATTGTCACAAATTGAGGGCAGGGGTAATGTTACTGGCCTCTGATGAGTAGAGTCCAAGGACTAAATATTATATATTGCACAGGATAGCCCTTTACAACAAAAATAAATCTGGCCCAAAAATAACAATTGTGCTGAGGTTGATAACATTGCATTAAAAAAGAGTGTTTGGGGG
Organism: Raphicerus campestris; assembly: GCA_006410735.1. Classification (NCBI taxonomy): domain Eukaryota; kingdom Metazoa; phylum Chordata; class Mammalia; order Artiodactyla; family Bovidae; genus Raphicerus; species Raphicerus campestris. Next base: position 339,784 of record SJYW01049628.1, read on the forward strand.
AGGAATGGTGGGCTGTTTCTGAGCACACTGTCTTATAATAAACTGATAGAGCAGCATATAGTATTAGTCACTCAGTCATGTCCAACTCTGCGACCCCATGGACTGTAGCCCAGCCCACCAGACTCTTTTCTCCTTTTCTCCAAGGAGTTCTCCAGGCAAGAAGTCTAGAGTAGATAAGTCATTGCCTTCTCCAGGGGATCTTTCTGATCCAGGGATTGAACCTGGGTCTCCTGCATTGCAGGCAGAATTTTTATTGTGTCAGTCACCAGAGCAGCATATAACACAAACTCTTTTACTGAAGGTATTTCATATCCTGGGGAAGCAGACTAATAATTAAAGCAATGTAGCATAGGCTTCGGTAGAGGTATGCAGAAGGAACTTTCACCGAGGGAAAAATATCTAACTTCACTGAGAAACTAAGGGTGGCCTATATGATAAAATGTGATGTAACATTTAGCTGTTTCCAGTTGCAAGTAGCAGAAAAATCTGTCGATAAAATGATCCACATAACTGAAAAGTCAAGAGTCAAAATGAGCTTCAGTGTTGGTTTTTTTCTGCAGCCCAGTGACATCAGTAAGGAAGGACCTGATGTAATCCTTCCACGCCTCTGCCTTCCGAAGTGCCAGGCTTCAACGTAAGACTCAGTCATCCTCAGGCTCATCAGACAGGCTCATCAACTACACATCAATTTCAAGAGTAGGGGCTGGGGAATGGCAGTTCCAAGACCCCCCTCCAAGGAGTCAGGAAATATTTTTCACATAAGTCTCATTTTGTCTCTCTCTGTCTTTATCTGGTTCATCTGAATGAAGAACTGTAACCAGGATATGAAATCATGTTTGTTAGCTAGAGCTGAACCAAGTTTGAACCATATCACAAGGGAAGTGTGGCTATTTAAACAGAAATAGGAGTAGCTATAGAAAGAAACAAAACAGATGGTAGCCAGGCAACTGCAATGGCCATTATAGAACATTCAAACAGAAGAAACAGCTCAGATAAAGACATAAAGAAAGAGCACAGCGTGTTCAAACTGGATCTCTAAAGTAGTTGATATGGCTGGCATCCAGGTGATATGGTGAGAAATAGTATCAAATGGAACTCTAAAGAAAGGCAGGGGCCAGATCATAAAAGCACCAAAATGTCCTGAGGAGGATATAATTCTGTAGCCAATTTTCTGAACCATTAAAGATTTTTGACAAATGTCTATGAGAATATTGAGAAGAATGGAAAGGAGGAAGTTGGAACTGGGAGCACAGAACTCCAATTTTGGGCAACTGATATAATACCCTTGAATCTGATTTAAGAAAGGGCAGCAATTATATCTTCTTATTATAAGCACTAAGAGACAACACAGGGAAAATGCTACCACACAGCAGCTAATCAAATGTTAGTTATCATTTGTTTACATACTTATTAACACTAGTTTTGTGTTTCATCTGTACCACTTACTGTGGAAACTTGGTCAACTTAATTACCTTGAATCAGAGTCCATTTTCTCTATACATCACTCAATTATTTTGAGGATCATGTTAAATTATATTTATAAAAATTACAGTGTAACTGAATGAGACTATAATACCATACGTAACTACAGAAGAAATTAGGAGAGGTTGGGAGGGTGAATATACATCTTAGAGAAAGAATAGGTTGGATATAGAGAATACAGATAATGGAGAAATCACTTATGACTCCTAGAGTTTTTGGTATAAGCAACTAGGTAGATTGCTACTTCTCAGATGGGGAAGCTTTGGGCTGTAGGTGAGAACCAGGTTTCACTTCATATTCTGCACATTTTAAATTTGAAGAGTTGATAAGATATTCAAGTTTAAATGTCAAGGAGGAAACTGGATATGTAAGTCTGGAACTTAGTGGAGAAATCTTTCTGGAAACACAGATATGAAAGTTGACAACATACTTAGAGAAGCTACACCATGGGAATTATGAGATACACTAGAAAGAGGAGGGAAAGAGATATTAAGAAGAGTGCAAGATCTGTAGCAGTCTGTCCAGGGTTTTAGTAAGAGAGAAGGAATCAGGAAAGGACATTGTGAAAGAGAAGCCAACCATTTAAAGAAGAGTCAGGATCATGTAAATTTCAGAGAGGGAAGGAGTGATCAGCTCGGTCAAACTCCAATTAATACTCCATTGAAATTGATGTTATCCAGCCTGTAGTGTCCTCAAAAAAGTAGTTTCAGTGAACATCTGGAAGTGGAATCCAGATGGAAGAGGGTTAATAAGTGAATGTAAATGAACAACTGGAGGCAAAATAGTTCTTTTTGTTTAATATACACTAATGAGGGAAGAAATTATCTCTTTTAAAAAATACAGCAGCTTTTTTCATAATCAATCTGGAAATTTTCCAGATTTCCTTAACAATGAGAACTGATTAACAAATTGTGATATTAAGTAACACAATCAGTCAGTTTAGTCTCTCAGATGTGTCTGACTCTTTGCGACCCCATGGACTGCAGCAGGCCAGGCTTCCCTGTCCATCACCAGCTCCTGAAGTTTACTCAAACTCATGTCTATTGAGTTGGTGACACCATCCAACCATCTCATCCTTTGTCATCCCCTTCTCCTCCTGCCTTCAAACTTTCCCAGCATCAGGGGAACTTTTCATGAGTCAGTTCTTCACATCAGGTGACCAAAGTATTAGAGCTTCAGCTTCGACATCAGTCCTTCCAATGAATATTCAGGGCTGATTTCCTTTAGGATGGACTGGTTGGATCTCCTTGCAGTCCAAAGGACTCTCAAGAGTCTTCTCCAACACCAGAGTTCATAAGCATCAGTTTTTTGGTGCTCAGCTTTCTTTATAGTCCAACTCTTACATCCATACATACCACTGGAAAAACCATAGCTTTGACTAGACAGAACTTTGTTGTCTCTGCTTTCCAATATGCTGTCTAGGTTGGTCATAGCTTTTCTTCCAAGGAGCAAGCGTCTTTTAATTTCATGTCTGCAGTCACCATATGCAGTGATTTGGGAGCCCAAGAAAGTGAAGCCTGTCACTGTTTCCATTGTTTCCCCATCTACTTGCCATGACGTGATGGGATCGGATGCCATGATCTTAGTTTTCTGAATGTTGAGTTTCAAGTCAACTTTTTCACTCACCTCTTTCACTTTCATCAAGATCTTTTGTTCTTCTTCACTTTCTGCCATAAGGTCATTTGCATATCTGAGGTTATTTCTCCTGGCAATCTTGATTCTAGCTTGTGCTTCATCCAACCTGGCATTTGGCATGATGTACTCTGTATATAAGTTAAAACAGCAGGGTGATGATATGCAGCCTTGATGTATTCCTTTCCCGATTTGGAACCAGTCTGTTGTTCCATGTCCAGTTCTAACTGTTGCTTCTTGACTTGCATACTAGTTTCTCAGGACTAAGGTAAGGTGGTCTGGTATTCCCATCTCTTTCAGAATTTTCCACACTTTGTTGTGATCCACACAAGGAAAGGCTTTTGCGTAATCAATAAAACAGATGTTTTTCTGGAACTCTTGCTTTTTTGATGATCCAATGGATGTTGGCAATTTGATCTCTGTTTCCTCTGCCTTTTCTAAATCCAGCTTGAATATCTGGAAGTTCATAGTTCATGTACTGTTGAAGCCTGGCTTGGAGAATCTTGAGCATTACTTTACTAGTGTGTAGATGAGTGCAATTGTGTGGTAGTTTGAGCATTCCTTGGCATTGCCTTTCTTTGGGATTGGAATGAAAACTGACCTTTTCCAGTCCTGTGGCCACTGCTGAATCTTCCAAATTTGCTGACATATTGAGTGCAGGACCTTAACAGCATCATCTTTTAGATTTGAAATAGCTCATCTTGAATTTCATCACCTCCCTCTTTGTTCTCAGTGATGCTTTCTAAGACCCGCTTGACTTAGCATTCCAGGATGTCCGGTTCTAGGTGAGTGATCACACCATCAAGGTTATCTGGGTCTTTAAGGTATTTTTTGTGTAGTTCTTCTGTGTATTCTTGCCACCTCTTCTTAATATCTTCTGCTTCTGTTAGGTCCATACCATTTCTGTCCTTTACTGTGCCCATCTTTGCAGGAAATGTTCCCTTGGTTATCTCTATTTTCTTGAAGAGATTTCTAGTCTTTCCATTCTGTTATTTTCTTCTATTTCTTTGCATTGATCACTGAGGAAGACTTTCCTATCTCTCCTTGCCATTCTTTGGAACTCTGCATTCAGATGGATATATCTTTCCTATTCTCCTTTGCCTTTTGCTTCTCTTCTTTTCTCACACTGCTGCTGCTGCTGCTACTGCTAAGTCGCGTCAGTCGTGTCCGACTCTGTGCAACCTCATAGATGGCAGCCCACCAGCCTCCCCGTCCTTGGGATTCTCCAAGAAAGAACACTGGAGTGGGTTGCTGTTTCATTCTCCAATGCACGAAAGTAAAAAGTGAAAGTGAAAGTGAAGTCACTCAGTTGTCCAACTCTTAGCGACCCCATGGACTATAGCCTACCAGGCTCCTCTGTCCATGGGATTCTCCAGGCAAGAGTACTGGAGTGGGCTGCCATTGCCTTCTCCACTACAGCAATAAAACAGAATGAAGTTATACACGTAACAACATGGATAAACCTACAAAATGTGGTAAATGGGGACCAAAGTAAACTCCGGGAGATGGTGATGGACAGGGAGGCCTGGCGTGCTGCGATTCATGGGGTCGCAAAGAGTTGGACATGACTGAGCGACTGAACTGAACTGAACTGAAAGCCTTATACATTTCTACAGCAAAGGAAAGCTCTCAAGGAGAGCTGAAACATGAAGTAGGATATAAACCAGAATGAAATAAGGAGGATTTTGGGTTTTGCTTTATGATAAGAATTCTAAAACATATTTTCCTATTGGCAGAAATAATGTTGCTGGAGGGAGAGGGGCTAAGTGAGGGGGTGAACCTTTAACAAGCGTGAATTCTCTGACCCAAGTGGAACAGGTTAGGTCTTGAGATAGGGCTGGGTGCATTCTCCTTTCTCACAGGAAGGAAGAAGAGAAAGGTGCAGAGGCAGGAGGGTTTACACCATCAGGAGGGAGTACAGGTCTGATCACCTTAATATGGCTTTTTCTTCATTCACCTTACTTGGTGCATTGGGCCTTTTCAGACTGAATGGTTGTAGGTTTGTTTGTTTATTTCAGAGCAGTTTAGGTTTACAGTAGAATTGAGGAATGTACAGAGATTTCTCATATATTCATTGCCCACACATGTGTATAGCCTCCTCCATTATCAACACCATTCACCAGAACAGTATATGTTTTTACCAAGAATGCTCTACACTGACGTATCATAATCACTCAGTGTCTACAGTTTTCCTTAGGATTCCCTATTGGTGCTGTATATTTT
>SJYW01049628.1:358574-370798 GCA_006410735.1 Raphicerus campestris
TCAGGAAGCAACAGTTAGAACTGGACATGGAACAACAGACTGGTTCCAAATAGGAAAAGGAGTATGTCAAGGCTATATATTGTCACCCTGCTTATTTAACTTCTATGCAGAGTACATCACGAGAAATGCTGGACTGGAAGAAACACAAGCTGGAATCAAGATTGCTGGGAGAAATATCAATAACCTCAGATATGCAGATGACACCACCCTTATGGCAGAAAGTGAAGAGGAGCTAAAAAGCCTCTTGATGAAAGTAAAAGAGGAGAGTGAAAAAGTTGGCTTAAAGCTCAACATTCAGAAAACGAAGATCATGGCATCCGGTCCCATCACTTCATGGGAAATAGATGCGGAAACAGTGTCAGACTTTATTTTTCTGGGCTCCAAAACCATTGCAGATGGTGACTGCAGCCATGAAATGAAAAGACGCTTACTCCTTGGAAGAAAAGTTATGACCAACCTAGATAGTATATTCAAAAGCAGAGACGTTACTTTGCCGACTAAGGTCCATGTAGTCAAGGCTATGGTTTTTCCTATGGTCATGTACGGATGTGAGAGTTGGACTGTGAAGAAGGCTGAGCGCTGAATAATTGATACTTTTGAACTGTGGTGTTGGAGAAGACTCTTGAGAGTCCCTTGGACTGCAAGGAGATCCAACCAGTCCATTCTGAATGAGATCAGCCCTGGGATTTCTTTGGAAGGAATGATGCTAAAGCTGAAACTCCAGTACTTTGGCTACCTCATGCGAAGAGTTGACTCATTGGAAAAGACTCTGATGCTGGGAAGGATTGGGGGCAGGAGGAGAAGGGGACGACAGAGGATGAGATGGCTGGATGGCATCACGGACTCAATGGATGTGAGTCTGAGTGAACTCTGGGAGATGGTGATGAACAGGGAGGCCTGGTGTGCTGTGATTCATGGGGTGGCAAAGAGTTGGACATGACTGAGCGACTGAACTGAACTGAACTGTATGAGTTCTTTATATATTTTGGATATTAAACCCCTTGTTGGTCATGTCATTTGCAAATATTTTCTCCCATTCAGTAGACTGCCTTTTCATTACATTGATGGTTTCCTTTGCTCTGGAGAAGTTTGTAGGTTTGATTAGATCCCACTTAGGGTTTGAATAAGTTTAATTAGTTTTAAGTTTGATTAGGTTCCACTGGACATGAAACAACAGACTGGTTCCAAACTGGGAAAGGAGTATGTCAAGGCTGTATGTTGTCACTCTGCTTACTTACCTTATATGCAGAGTACATCATTTGAAATGCTGGGCTGGATGAAGCACAAGCTGGAATCAAGATTGCTGGGAGAAATATCAATAACCTCAGATACGCAGATGACACCACCCTTATGGCAGAAAGCAAAGAAGAACTAAAGAGCCTCTTGATGAAAGTGCAAGAGGAGAGTGAAAAAGTTGGCTTAAAGCTCAACATTCAGAAAACTAAGATCATGGCATCTGGTCCCATCACTTCATGGACCATAGATGGGGAAACAGTGAGAGACTTTGTTTTCTTGAGCTCCCATATCACTGTATATAGTGACTGCAGCCATGAAATTAAGATGCTTGCTCCTTGGAAGAAAAGCTATGACCAACCTAGACAGCATATTAAAAAGCAGAGACGTTATTTTTCAGACAAAGGTCTGTCTAGTCAAAGCTATGGTTTTTCCAGTAGTCATATATGGATGTGAGAGTTGGACCACAAAGAAAGCTGGGCACTGAAGAATTGATGCTTTTGAACTGTGATGTTGGAGAAGACTCCTGAGAGTCCCTTGGACTGCAAGGAAATCCAACCAGTCCATCCTAAAGGAAATCAGTCCTGAATATTCATTGGAACGACTGATGCTACAGCTGAAGTTCCAGTACTTTGGCTGGAAGTGTGAAAAACTGACTCATTAGAAAAGATGCTGATGCTGAGATGGCAGGAGGAGAAAGGGACAACAGAGGATGAGATGATTAGATGGCATCACCAACTCGATGACCATGATTTGGGGAACATGAGCAAGCTCTGGGAATTGGTGATGGACAGGGTATCATGGTGTGCTGTAGTCCATGTGGTTGCAGAGTCAGACACGACTGAGTGACTGAACTGAACTGAACTGAGGTCCCAGTTTATTTTTGGTTATGTTTTCCTTGCCTGAGGAGACAGATACAAAAAAATAAATATTGCTAAGATCAATGTCGAAGAGCATACTGCTTATGTTTTCCTCTAGGAGTTTTGTAGTTTCAGGTCTTACATTTAAGTCTTTAACCTATTTTGAATTTATTTTTGTATGTGATATGAGGGAATGTTCTAGTTTTGTTCTTTTTCATGTATTTTTCTGGTTTTGCCAAAACCACTTATTGAAGAGACTGTCTTCTCCCCACTGTGTATTCTTGACTCCTCCGCTTATATGTGGAATCTGAAAAATAAAGTAAATGAACAAATATAACAAATCAGAAACAAACTCAGAGATACAGAGATCAAATTAATGGCTACCAGAGGAGAGGGAGAAGGAAGAGGGGCAAAATAGATGAAGGAGATTAAGAGTTACAAACAACTAGGTATAAAATAACTTGTGAAGATGTAGTGCATCATAAATAAGTTATGAAAGGATATAGGCAATAATCTCTAATAAATTTGTACAGAGTATAAGCTATAAAGATATCAAATTACTATACTGTACCTGAAAATAATACAGTGTTATAGGTCAACTATACTTCAAGACTTCCTTGGTGTTTCGGTGGTTAAGAATCCTCTTGCCAATGCAGTTCAATGCCAATGCCACTGCATTCAGTGTAGGCCAATGCAGTTAAATGCCAATGGGCTCAATCCTTGGTCCAAGAAGATTCCCCATGCCTTGAAACAACTAGGCCCAGGCGCCACAACTACTGAACCCGCTGCAGCCTAGAGCCTATACTCTGCAACAAGAGATAGCCCCCACTTGCCACAGCTAGAGAAAACCTGCATACGCAGCAATGAAGACCTAGTGCAACCGCAAAGATTAAAGAAAGAAATACGTCATTTTATTTTTAAAAAGGTCTATATTGATTGATACAAGTAACTGGCTTGGCTAAGTTTCTTTTGCAGTTGTGTAGCACTGCTAGAACTTTAAAAATCTCTTTTCAAACATAAGTCAGACTGTGAATCTGGTAAGTAGTCATATCTTATAGACAGGAAGATTTCTCCTTATGGAGTGTAACTATCTTAACAGCCTAATCCTGACAAGTTCTTACTAGGATATACTCAGTCTAGTTTGCTCTTTCTTTCTCTCTTTCTCACATAGACACACACATGCATGCGCACGCATGCGCAAGAGTTCAGAAGAATGTGCAGGTCTTTACTTCAGACTTAATTTGTTTATTAAATCCATATGTGGTGCACCTTGTATGGGAAACTGCAAGTGTCTCCTCTGTTCTGTTCATCTTGATCCAACTGTGCTTCCAGGGGCAGGGCAGCCATCAATTCCTAAAGTTTAAGCACACATATCTCATTCCCCTGCTTTCGTGCTCCCTATGGAGTTCTCTTTCTTTATTCCTATCCTGGCACATGAGCCTTTCAGATTTTTCAATCTTCTCCCCACACGCTAACCCAATCAAACTAGATTTAAATCTTCTGGGATGGCCAATCATTCTGTTTCTTTTTTTAAAAAAAATTTTGTGCTGCTGTTTAGGGCTTTGATCCATGAAGCCTCTCTCTCCCTCTCAATCTAATTATTACAGGCAGAACTATTGCATAATATAAAGGAGAGGGAATTACCAGAGCAAACTCAGATTCCGGCATGAGCAATGGTTTCATTTATACAACAAAGAGTATGAAAGTGAGACCAGCTTCTTCCTTCACTGATCTTCAAGAAACTGTGGTAAAACTTCTTAATATTGTCATTATGATTATAATTGTATCTTCTTATAACTTTTTTTTGTTTATATTCCATTTTACCTAGAGGAGAATAGAATTTTGTTAATGCTTATTTTTTCATCTTTCTTTAAATATAACTATATTTTCACCTATTGCCCTTACCCAGACTAAACCAGCAGACATTTTTAAGTTTGTATGTGTGAGAGACTTGGTTCCTCTATTTCCAATAAAATCTACACTTCATTTAGTCTAAAATCTACTACAGGCATGGATCAGATCAGTTCAATTCAGTCACTCAGTAGTGTCTGACTCTTTACAACCCCATGGACTGCAGCACGCCAGGCTTTCCTGTCCATCACCAACTCATGGAGCTTGCTCAAACTCATGTCCATCAAGTCAGTGATGCCATCCAACCATTTCATCCTCTGTCATCCCCTTCTCCTCCTGCCTGCAATCTTTCCCAGCATCAGGGTCTTTCCCAATGAATCAGTTCTTCACATCAGGTGGCCAAAGTTTTGGAGCTTCAGCTTCAGCATCAGTCCTTCCAATGAATATTTAGGACTGATTTCCCTTAGGATTGCATTTCCCTCAGGATTGGATGAGAACAGCAAACCCAAATTAGACACGTGGATTTAATTATTGATTCTGCCACTACCCAGCTGAAAGTATGTAAACATTGTATTTTTTTTTATAGAAAATGTCTTTTGTTTTGAATTGAATATGACCTTTATTGCTAATAAATCTTGCTTCACATTTTAAGTTTGTGCTGCCTTCCATTTCTAACTTGCTCTTTTCTGACTGACTCATCTCATTGACAATAAGAACTAATATCTCTTTTAACTGTTGTTTCTTTTTAGAAAATGTTCCTCTTTATCTGGGGTTTATTGAAACTAGGTAAGATTTCAAAACTTAAGGAAATGATCATCAAAAGAATTACTATGCTGGTACTTCTTGCAAATATTGTTAGTTATATTTTATACAATAACACCTTTTGTAGAACATTTTATCTTCCCAGAAACATCTATATATCTTTAGTAAGAATTCTATTAATTAATAAACATGCTCTTGAGCATCAGTCTAGCCCTTTGGAAGAAATATCCTATAATTTTTAAGTGAATTTCCTACTTTACTCTAACCTGAAATATATGGAATGTAAATGGAACATCACTGTTTTACAGCTCTGAAAACACAGTTACCCTGAAAGAAAATGACATTATTAAAACAGAATCAGATAAGTCCTCCAAATGTAAGCAATATTCATCTGGAACAGAGAGCCAGAGAGACCAGGGCTGAGCCCTCCCTCCATTGCTCACTGTGTGATCTTGCATAGTTCATTTAACCTCTATGAACCTAAACTATATTGTCTATAAAGCAAAAAAATCATAATCATGTAATCATACATGTCTTGGACAGTAATTTTAAGTATTTGCAATAAATTGGTAACTTGGTAAATTCATGATAAACTCAGAATATTATAGTAATTACTACAATAAATATTATAGTAACTACTACTGTAACAAATATTATAGTAACTACTATAATAAATACTATAGTAACTATTACAACAGCATTATAGTAATTATTACTCTTACTACGACTATGACTACTGCCGCCGCCGCCACCGTTATTACTACTATACTACTGCAGCTACTACTGCTACTGATACTACTAACAACTACTGTTGCTATGACTACTACTAGTCCCATACTGCTGCTATTTTTGGCAATTTTGCATACTTTGATTAAAATGCATACCCAAGCACTTTTAATGTTTGTGATGATTGTAAGCATATTTCTGGACGCGTTTATCCATAACAGAGAGTTGTAATTTGGCTTCTCTCTTTCTATTGAAGTACAGTTGATTTATAATGATGTGTTAGGTTTCAGTGTACATCAAGTGCTTACATTATATATTCTTCTTTCAACTATAGTCAAAGATGTGGTTTTTCCAGTAGTCATATATGGATGTGAGAGGTGGACCATAAAGTAGGCTGAGCACCAAAGAGTTGATGCTTTTGAACTGTGGTGTTGGAGAAGAATCTTGAGAGTCCCTTGGACTGCAAGGAGAACAAACTAATAAGTCCTAAAGGAAGTCAATCTTGAATATTCATTGGAAGGACTAATGTTGAAGCTGAAGCTCCAATACTCTGGCCACCTGATGCGAAGAGCCAACTCATTAGAAAAGGCCCTGATGCTGGGAAAGACTGAAGACAGAAGGAGAAGGGATGACAAAGAATGAGATGGTTAGATGGCATCACTGACTCAATGGACATGATTTTGAGCAAGCTCTGGGAGATGGTGAAGGACAGGGAAGCCATGGGGTTGCAAAGAGTTGGCCATGACTGAGTGACTGAACAATGACAACATCTTTGGGCTGCCCCAATGGCTCAAGTGGTAAAGAATCCATCTGCAATGTAGGAGATGTGGGCATCATCCCTGGATGGGGAAGATCCCTTGGAGAAGGAAATGGCAGCCCACTCCAGTATTTTTGCCTGGAAAATCCCATGGATAGAAGAGCCTAGCAGGCTATGGTCCAGAGGGTCGCAAAGAGTCAGACATGACTGAGCATGCATTGCACATCTTCTTTATCTATTCATCTGTCAATGAACATTTAGGTTGCCTCCGTGTCTTGGCTATTGTAAATATATCTGCCATGAACTTTGGGGTGCATGTATCTTTTCAAAGTAGAGTTCTCTCCAGATATATGTCTAGGAGTGGGCTTGTTGAATCATATGGTAACTCTATTTTCATTTTTTTTAAGGAATCTCCATACTGTTTTCCATAGTGGCTGTGGCAGTTTACATTCCCATCAACAGTGGAGGAGAGTTTCCTTCTCTCCACACCCTCTTTTGCATTCATTCTTTGTAGGCTTTAATGTTGGCCATTCTGACCACTGTGAAATGTTACCTTATTTTAGTTTTGATATTTATTTCTCTGATAATTAGCAATGTCGAGCATATTTTCATATACCTATTGGCCACTTGTCTATCTTCTTTGGAGAAATGTCTATTTAGGTCCTCTCCTCACTTTTTGATTGGGTTGTTTGGCTTTTTGCTATTGAGTTGTATGAACTGTTTATATATTTTGGAAATTAAACCCCTTGTAGGTCACATCATTTGCAAATATTTTCTCCCAGTCTGTAGATTGCCTTTTTGTTTTGTGTGTGGTTTCCTTCACTGTGTAGAAGCTTATAAGTTTGATAGGTTTAATTTGTTTACTTTTGTTTGTATTTCTTTTATTGCCTTGGGAGACTGATCTAAGAACTCATTGCTATGATTTAGATCAGAGAATGTTTGCCTATATTCTCTTCAAGAAGTTTTATGGTTTCCTGTCTTAATATNAGTTTGATAGGCTTAATTTGTTTACTTTTGTTTGTATTTCTTTTATTGCCTTGGGAGACTGATCTAAGAACTCATTGCTATGATTTAGATCAGAGAATGTTTGCCTATATTCTCTTCAAGAAGTTTTATGGTTTCCTGTCTTAATATGTAAGTCTTTTAATAATTGGCTTCTTTCTAGTTGATAAACTGTTGGAAAAAAGCTAAAATAACCTATTTTTGCACCTAAAACCATTTGTAAAGCAGTAGGTAAATTGTATTTGTACATCCTCATTCCCCACAATTGTTGCCTTATACCCTTAATGACAGTAAGAAGCATGGATCTTTATTCTTTTAAGTGAGGCTCTGTTTCAAATACTTAAAGTAAGAGACCACTGAAAAACCAATGCTATTTCTTATTTTCTTTTAGTATTTATATGTCACGGTTTGGAGTCGGTACTGGCTGCCTAGTAAATGACATCGCCCTTTAATGTACGTACACAAAACATGTCTAATAAACTGACTAGGCTCTGGTGAAATCTTATGTAGTACTTTGAACTAGTTAAAAGTTTTCCCTTCCCAAGATTTGTAACAGTAATGAGTATTCATTTATTGTCTTTCCTATCTGGAAGGTTTTTCCTCTGTACCTGGGTAGCTTCTATTTCTCTTTCAGATCTCAGCTCAGATATCACTTCTTTGGGGAAATCTTTCCTGATCCTCCCTAGGCTAGGTCAGTTCCCTTGTTAGGCTTGTCATACAACTGCTAGTCCTGAGTGTCTTTGCTAAGACACTCTGTAACTGTTTATTTGTATGATAACTTGATTGATACCTGCCTCACCACTAGAATGAAGTCTCCATCAGAGCAGAGATTACTTTTCTTTGCAAATAGTGGATAATGAATAATATTTATTAAATACATAAATGGCATTTGACCTTTAGACTAAAGCCAGACAACTGATAAAAACTCCAGGATTATTTTTTCCCTCCAGAAATATCTTTTTACTCATGGCAGTTATTTATTTTCAAAATGTGTCCCATTACATTAGGGTACATGGGACTTCCCCAGAAATATAGAACTTCACTGGTGGCTGGGAATTACACTTTGAATTCAGAGTCAGTGACTATATAAAGCCCACTTGATTCCACACTAAACTTCTAAAACCACTCTAGGGATGAAATAAGGTGGGAGAACACCCCCAGAAAAATAGTCTTCTGATATAAACAAATGAAATGCATTCCAGCGTTTGAGCCATTAGTATCTTTTTGTTGTCATTGTGAGATTAGGCTGTCACTGTGATGCACAGCTGGTAGCTTAGTCGTGTCCAATTCTTGCAAACCCATGGACTGTAGCTCACCAGGCTCCACTGTTCATGGAATTTTCCAGGCAAGAATACTGGAGTGGGTTGCCATTTCCTTCTCCAGGGAATCTTCCTGACCCAGGAATTGAACCTGGGGCTCCTGCATTCCAGGCACATTCTTTTACTACTGAGCCACCAAGGAAGCCCATGAGATGCTTAGTAACATTAACTAAAACAAATGTATTCCACCACCAAAAATTCCTATATTTCTGCTTGCCAAGGACTTGGTCCTGTGTCCTCTAATGTAGTAGACAAATCTTAGAATTAAAAAGTGTCATGAGTAATAGTTTCTCAGAAACTCTTGCTAAGAGAATATAAGAAACCAAAAGAGATAGATGAGTAAATTAATCATTTTATAGCCACAAGAAGAATTGTTATGTAAATATTAAGATGGCATTGTCAAAGAATATACATTGACATGAAAGTTACCAAAAACATAATATTCAGTTCAGTTCAGTTCAGTCGCTCAGTAGTGTCCAACTTTCTGTGACCCCATGAATCGGAGCACGCCAGGCCTCCCTTTCCATCACCAGCTTCCAGAGTTCACTCAAACTCATGTCTATNATATAAACAAATTATCTCATTTAATCTAGCTAAGAATATAAATCAGAAATGTTCCAAACTGCATTTCTTTTTCTTACAGTAGGCCCATTTTATTTATTTATTCTTTTTTTTTTTTGACCATTCTAATGGGCTTGTGAAATTTTAATTCCCTAATCAGGGATCAAACCTAGACCCTCAGCAGTGAGAGCATGGCATCCTAAACACTGGACCACCAGGGAATTCCCCAATAGGTCCATTTCAAAAGGTCACAGTTATCTTGTTCTGCTGAGCGGTCTCTCTCTGAACTGTGGCTCTCACTAGCTCGGCAGTAGCAGTCAGGGCTTGGGAGAAAAGTAGCCCTGGGACATGCCCCAGCTTTCCTTTTCTTAGCCTTTTCTAACAAATTGAGTGATTTAATATTTATAAATTCAGAATTTAATAAATGCTAAATGTTACGTTGGAAAGAAAACCAAGATTCTTTATTGTGTTTTGAGGGTATTTCTGTCAGAAGCACTATGTATTTTTACTTATACCTTAATTGAGATAAAAAGAAAACCAGATAATTTTGCTAAACTCCAAAGAACATTGACAGATTTTATGCTTTTCAAGTTAATTATATAATAATAATTACAGTAAAATCACAGAAATTATAGTTGGGAGGGTAAATAATAGAAAGCTCAATACCATGAGTAAATATAATTTTCGTTAAGAAATTAAACAAGTATTTATAGTCTCAGTATGAGTAACTAATGCCATCAAAAGAATTTCATAGGAATGAACTACTCATGTTTATGATAATAAAGGTAAGTTTAATCTTGTAAGAAAGGACGTTGCAAGAAAGAACGTTGCTATACTAACTAAAATGTTTATATTCTTAGATTTTCAAAATATCAATAGCATAAATATCCTCTAGCTTTTACTCCTATTTATACAGAGAATTGGAAGAAATGGCAACCCAGTCCAGTGTTCTTGCCTGGAAAATCTCATGGACAGAGGAAGCTGGAGGGCTCCACTCCATGCGGTTACAAAGAGTCAGAGACGACTTAGTGACTATCCAATGACAGCAGCAATAGAGAAGATAATCACAGTTAGCTCAGTGCATTATAATTTTTATTTTTAAGTTTCATAGTCCAGTTTCTCAATCTGACAAAATTCATATTCTTAAAATTTGTGTTCTCTCTTTTGTTTAGACCAAATAAAAAATTGTGGTCTTATCATAATTCTTCCCATTTTAAAGAATTTCTGTGAGAAGTCAATAATAATAATATGAGGCTTGGCACAAATGCTGATTCGTGATAAGTGTTCAATAAATACTAGTTAATATTATTTTAATTATTCTTATTTTCTTAACTTTGCAGAGGATGGCCTTGGTAGAAATTAAATGTTTTCTCCTCCCCTGTAAATATGCTTCCGGTTTAGACTAAAAGAGAAGGGAAATGTTACATTAATAATAAATAGACATAATCTTAGATGCAGAGCTTTTTAACTTTGTGTGATCATTTGCACTGAGAATAAGCCTTGGTGTATGCTAGCTTTCTGTTTGTCCCATTCACCCATGGTGTCAGACACATGTCTTAATTCCCGAGACCTGCTGATGTGATCCAAAGGCTGATTTAAGGAAGCAAACAAATACAAGAACTAACAGTCTTTCCTTATCTTTGACAAGTTTGGCAACACAAAAAGTACTCTGTTCATGATGAAGTTATAGAACTCTGTCCTTCATATTTGCCATAGGGCTTAAATGATAAATCAGCCTTGATGTGTTATACAACAAATAATGCTCTTAGCTAAATGCATTTGTTAAAACAGAGCCTTTCTCACATTTCAAAAATTTATATTGGTTTTGATTAACTATTTATACAGATTCATATAAAAATTGAATAAAATTTTCAGTAACAGGTGGATTGCTTTATGTGAAAATCTCCCTTTGGGGACATCAAGAAGCAGATGTGTTCTTTCTCGGAACTTTTAGAGAAAGGAACACACTCCTGTTTGCCCGAGGTTTCCTTTGTGTACTTAATTCTTGGGATTCACATAGCCTAGGTATAGTCATGTGTATTTAGCATTCATTTTTGTTTTAAGAGCAGCCCTATAAAAGTTGACTGTTGCCTCTCAGGTGCTACACAAACAGCTTAGGGAGATATCAGCTTACTGTTGACTGCCTTGGGCCAAAGAGTTCATCTTTTTCCCAAGATAGATATTTAGGAAATTGCGTCAACCATGTGTTTAGCCTTTTAAAAAGAAGTTTTTAATTAGTGGTCAAATGGCTGTGTCTTCTTTTACTGCTCACTTCATTAGAGGGTATGATTCTTTCAAAGTAACATAAAGGATTTATATCTTCCTCTGAATGTTTAATGACTTACTTATATCTTTCCTTACATTAATCTCAGTTTTTCATATCAGTGCTAAGTTACAAACTTTTCAGTCATGCTGAATCTCTATGTTCTACCTTCAACATTAGCACTTAAGCAAGTTTCTTAGGGCTTCTCAAATTGAAGACATCCATTACCTTCTTATATTTCTATATAATCGTCCTTACTCCTCTTTCATATACAGAGAAACTTCTTTCGTTTGTCATTGGTATGAAACATGAGGTTAATCTCTGTATTATAAACTCACATAGCATCCTTAACTTTTTCAAAGTGATTATTAAAATTGTAATTCATACATTTCTTTCAACAAATATTCACTGAATGCTCATTGCCTGTCAAGTACTCATCTTGATGTACTCAACAGGGAGTAAAACAGATCTTCCAGTGATGAAGGCAGACAATAAACTAGATAAATAGGCCAAGTACACTCAGTACGCCAGCAAATTTGGGAAACTCGGCAGTGGCCATAGGACTGGAAAAGGTCAGTTTTCATTCCAATTCCAAAGAAAGGCAATGCCAAAGAATGCTCAAACTACCACACAATTGCACTCATCTCACACGCTAGTAAAGCAATACTCAACATTCTCCAAGCCAGGCTTCAGTAATACGTGAACTGTGAACTTACAGATATTCAAGCTGGTTTTAGAAAAGGCAGAGGAACCAGAGATTAAATTGCCAACATCCACTGGATCATCGAAAAAGCAAGAGAGTTCCAGAAAAACATCTATTTCTGCTTTATTGACTATGCCAAAGCCTTTGACTGTGTGGATCACAATAAACTGTGGAAAATTCTGAGAGA
>SJYW01049628.1:382455-398551 GCA_006410735.1 Raphicerus campestris
ATCACAGCAGATGGTGACTGCAGCCATGAAATCAAAAGACGCTTACTCCTTGGAAGGAAAGTTATGACCAACCTAGATAGCATATTCAAAAGCAGAGACATTACTTTGCCAGCAAAGGTCCATCTAGTCAAGGGCTATGGTTTTTCCAGTGGTCAGGTATGGATGTGAACATTGGACTGTGAAGAAAGCTGAGCACTGAAGAATTGATGCTTTTGAACTTTGGTGTTGGAGAAAACTCTTGAGAGTCCCCTGGACTGCAAGGAGATTCAACCAGTCCATTCTAAAGGAGATCAGTCCTGGGTGTTCATTGGAAGGCTGATGTTGAAGCTGAAACTCTAATACTTTGGCCACCTCATGCAAGGAGTTGACTCATTGGAAAAGACTCTGATGCTAGGAGGGATTGGGGGCAGGAGGAGAAGGGGACAACAGAGGATGAGGTGGCTGGATGGCATCACCAACTCGATGGACATGAGTTTGAGTGAACTCCGGGAGTTGGTGATGGACAGGGAGGCCTGGCGTGCTGCGATTCATGGGGTGGCAAAGAGTCGGCCACGACTGAGCAACTGAACTGAACTGGATATATGTTTTCAGTGGGAAGACATAAAGAGAAAATATAAGAAATAGGGATAATTGTAGTTAATTATTTGCATAATTATTTGGTGGATTCTTGTCTTCCCCATGAGGTTCAGAAATTTTGTGAACATGTTCAGAGCCATCTTTCCAGGATCTGGTAGACCTGGCGTGTAGCAGGTGCCCAATAAATGCATACTACACAAAGAGATGCTGCTACAAAGCTCCTGCTTTTAAAAACACAGAGAAATTTTTGAAAATGGTTAGATTCATTAATAACATGATTATGCTTAGTATTTTGTCCTAGTCAATCAAGAAGAGTGTGTTTTGGACTTCCCTGGCAATCAGTGGTTAAGACTCTCTGTTTCCACTGCAGGGGCCACAGTTTCAATCCTGCATGCCACACAGCATAGGGAAAAAAAAAAAAAGTGTACTCCAAAGATCATCCTTATGGAGGAGGTTCCCAAAGAAGGGAAAGAAAGGAATTAACATGAGTCAAGTCCTCAGAGATGCCAGAACGGCACTGGGTGCTTTATGTCCATTACCTCATTTGGTCCTTTAACTGCTAGAGCTGGAAGGTATTGCTTCTCTCATTTTAAAGAGGAGGAACTGAAATTATTTTTCAAAGGTTTATTAAACATTATCCTTTAAGGAGACTAGCAATATCATGTCATTTCTATCTTTAGCGTGGTTTCTTGCCAGATAAGTTTTTAATCTCTGAACTTTTCAATTAAAGCTCTGAAAGTGTTTCCTTATATTTGGATTCCTCTTCATCTTCAACTTGACAAATGTTCCTGTAGCATCCACTTTATTTAGAAAAGGTAGTAGTTGCAAGTATGAAGACAAAGATAATCCTTGCTCTCCAGTATCAGACAGTTTCTCTTCTGAATAGTAATATTTGATCCATATTTTTGTGACTAAATTTCAAGAATTATAGCCTGAAAGCAACTTTTCCATTTTTTTGATTAAGCTACCCATGTTCATAGCCAGATTAGGAAGCTGTACTCTAGTTGAGCATTAGATCATACATTGACTAAGGTAAGAAAAAAAAATTGGCACTATTAAAGAAGTCATCAGCCACAGAAAGAATATGGGGTTTCCCCCAATCTCACATCATCTGACTTCATTACTGTAAACAGAGTTCAAGGAGTTGATGTGTGAGGTCACTTTATGAAGTAATAATTTTTTGTAAATATGATTCTGGAAGAATGAAGAACGTTCAAGGTGATACAGAAGATTCTGTAATTTTTTGAAAGCAAAATGTTAACATCTGACTTTAATGTGTGAAGAGATCAGAGTTAGTAATCTATACGGGTGGTTAATCACGATGGTGGAAGTGATAAAGCAACACAGGAAGTATGTGTATAAACATGTTTAACTACCTTACATTTACCTGCATACCTGAGAAGGTGCCAGGGTTTTGGTTGGGGTTTTTTTTTATATTTTTTTTTTATCGAGTAAGTACTCCCTAAATGGTTTGGAGTTGAAACTTTTTGGCTTACAAAATACTGTCTGGGAAAGAAACTGTCCCCCAAGTGGTACTGTCATAGATTCCTCAAAGGTAGTGTGCTCACAATTATGTAACAAAGAAAGGGTCATGTTAAATCATTTCTTTGTATCGCTGGCTCACAGAACAAGGGCTGACTTATGGTAACAACTCGATACGTAATTTTTTAAATTAGTGAATAATGTTATGTGACCCAGTTATTCTCAAAATGTGTTCTGGGGATCTTTCGGCATTCATGCAGTCAAACTCATATGTGGATAAAAGACTGATTCAAAGTACAAATAGACCAATAGGTTTTAATAAAACAGTATGAGAAGTTCATTGAGATGGTTTCAGAGTCCTCACTGCAGATCATCTTTAAGAAATATTTCTGAAGTTTTAGTGTAATGTCAAAGAAGAATATATGCAGTTATCTGAAAAGGCTACTAAGACAACCCTTCTGTTTCTAACTGCATAATTATGTGAGGTGAGGTTTCTTCATGTGGTGTAGTTAAAACAATGTATCACAACAGGTTGAACGTGTGTGCGTGCGCTCAGTCATGTCTAACTCTTTGCAGCCTCATGACTGTGTGGCCTGTGATGCTCCTCTGTCCTTGGAATTTTCCAGGCAAGAATACTGGAGTAAGGAAGCAGATTTAAGAATACTGTACAATTGTCTTTTATTAAGCCAGACATTAATGAGATTTGAAAAATATAAAAGTATGCCTCTCTTCTCACAAAACAGTTTTTGTTCCATAGAGTAATTTTCATAGAATATGGTATTTTTCATAAAGAATGTCATTTATGTCCACATGCCATGGATTTATTATTTTTTAAATGAATTGATAAATACATATTTAAATATTTTCTGTTTTACTTTTAATATAAGTATATATGTATTCCATATAAATGAAAGCATTTTTAAAATTCTATATGCTCAGTTGTTCAGTTTGTCTGACTCTTTGCGACCCTATGGACTGTAGCCTGACATGTTCCTCTGTCCATAGGATTTTCTAGGCAAGAATACTGGAATTGGTTGGCATTTCTTCCTCCAGGGAATCTTTCTGACCTGGGATCGAACCCCTGTCTCCTACATCTACTGCATTGGCAGGCAGATTCTTTACCGTTGAGCTACCTGGGAAGCCCCATTTTAAAAATTACTCAATTTTTAAAGGTAAAGAAAGGATCCTTGGACTTCCCTGGTGGTCCAGTGATTAAGAATCAGCCTTCCAACTAGAGAGCCTGCATGTTGCAGCTACTAAAAACTGTACTACCTGGTGTCCACACATCATAACTAGAGAGTCCATGCACCGCAATGAGAGATCCCACAGGAAGCAACGAAGATCCCACGTGCTGCAACTAAGACCCAATGCAGCCGAAGAAACAAGTAATTTTTTTTTTTTAATAAAAGGGTCCTGAGATCAAGATGTTTGAGAACTGTTGATGTAAAGCCCACTAACTTTCACATATGTTAACCATTTACTCAGGCCCCAGTGTGGGAGTTATCGATGATTCCTCACTTCTTCTCATTCTCCACTAATAATCAATCAGTAACATCTGTGGGCTCTATGTTACATTATTCCCCTCCACTGTTTACTGCTACCATTGCTACCATTTCAGTCCATGTCAACAATATTTCTGTGGATGACTATTATTGCTTCCTCATTTGTTCAGTTCAGTTGCTCAGTGGCGTCTGACTCTTCGAGGCCCCATGGACTGCAGCACGCCAGGCTTCCCTGTCCATCCCCAACTCCCAGAGATTACTCAAACTCATGTCCATTGAGTCGGTGATGCCACCCAACCATCTCATCCTCTGTCATCCCTTCTCCTCCTGCCTTCAATCTTTCTCAGCAGCAGGGTCTCTTCAAATGAGTCAGTTCTTTGCATCACGTGGCCTAAATATTAGAGTTTCAGCTTCAGGATCAGTTCTTCCAATGAACACCCAGGACTGATCTCCTTTAGGATGGACTGGTTGGATCTCCTTGCAGTCTAAGGGACTCTCAAGAGTCGTCTCCAATACCAGAGTTCATAAGCATCAGTTCTTTGGTGCTCAGCTTTCTTTGTAGTCCAACTCTCACATCCATACATGACCACTGGAAAAACCATAGCTTTGGCTAGATGCACCTTTTTCAGAAAAGTAATGTCTCTGCTTTTTAATATGCTGTCTAGGTTGGTCGTAGCTTTTCTTCCAAGGGGCAAGTGTCTTTTAATTTCATGGCTTCAGTCACCATCTGCAGTGATTTTGGAGCCCCCACAAAATAAGTCTGTCACTGTTTCCATATCTATTTCCCATGAAGTGTAGGCACCAGATGCCTTGATATTAGTTTTCTGAATGCTGAGTTTTACACCAACTTTTTCGCTCTCTTCTTTCATTTTTATCAAGAGGCTCTTTAGATCTTCTTCACTTTCTGCCATAAGAGTGATGTCATCTGCATATCTGAGGTTATTAATATTTCTCTCAGCAATTTTGATTCCAGTTTGTTCCTTATCCAGCCCAGAATTTCTCATGATATACTCTGCATATAAGTTAAATAAGCAAGGTGACAATATATAGCCTTGATGTACTCCTTTCCCGATTTGGAACTAGTCTGTTGTTCCATGTACAGTTCTAATTGTTGCTTCTGGCCTGCATACAGATTTCTCAGGAGGCAGATCAGGTTGTCTGATATTCCCATCTCTTTAAGAATTTTCCAGTTTGTTGTGATCCACACAGTCAAAGGCTTTGGCATAGTCAATAAAACAGAAGTAGATGTTTTTCTGGAACTCTTGTGCTTTTTCAATGATCCAACAGATGTTGGCAATTTGATCTCTGGTTCCTCTGCCTTTTCTAAATCCAGCTTGAACATCTGGAAGTTCATGGTTCATGTACTGTTGAAGCCTGACTTGGAGAGTTTTGAGCATTACTTTGCTAGCATGTGAGATGAGTGCAGTTGGGTGGTAGTTTGAGCATTATTTGGCATTGCCTTTCTTTGGGATTGGAATGAAAACTGAACTTTTCCAGTCCTGTGGCCACTGCTGAGTTTTCCACATTTGCTGACATATTGAGGGCAGCATTTTCACAGCATCACCTTTTAGGATTAGAAATAGCTCAGCTGGAATTC
The DNA here is from genome assembly GCA_006410735.1 of Raphicerus campestris. Taxonomy (NCBI): domain Eukaryota; kingdom Metazoa; phylum Chordata; class Mammalia; order Artiodactyla; family Bovidae; genus Raphicerus; species Raphicerus campestris. Next base: position 387,613 of record SJYW01049628.1, read on the forward strand.
CATCACCTCCACTAGCTTTGTTCCTAGTGATGCTTCCTAAAGGCCACTTGATTCTGAATTCCAGGATGTCTGGCTCTAGGTGAATGATCACACCATCATGGTCATGTGGCTCATGAAGATCTATTTTGTGTAGTTCTTCTGTTGTACACCGATCTCTATTTTTGACTCCACAGAGTTTATTCTTTATACAACAGTCAAAGGGGTCTTTTAAAACATAAAGTAGATTGTTTTATTCCTGTTTGAAACATTCCAATGGCCTCCCATCATCTTTAGAATAACATCTAAACCTTTCATTGCCTACTTAGTTTTGCCTTATCTGCTGACTTCTGGCCCCACCTTTTTACCAGTCTATTCTTTTTAGACCCTGCTCCAGCCACAATGGATGTTTGCTGTTCTGCAGACTGTCAACTCCTTCCCATGATTCAGATCTCTGCTGAAATGTCACCTCCTCAGAGGATTCCTTCTTAATTATGCTACCCTCATTTGCCTGCAATGTGGGAGACCTGGGTTCGATTGCTGGGTTGGGAAGATCTCCTGGAGGCGGGCATGACAACCCACTCCAGTATTCTTGCCTGGAGAGTCCCATGGACAGAGGAATCTGGTCCGTGGGGTCACAAAGAGTCGGGCATGACCGAGTTATTCAGCACAGGACACAGCACATGGTCTCCTATCCTCTGATCTATTTTTACTGTCTAGTTACTTAAACATTCATATTTTCTTTATAGCACTGATGGCTATCTTGAGTTTTACATTTATTTAATTTTATCACCTGAATCTGTGCTAGAATTACTCCTAGAATCTCTGCTGAATCTCTACTAGACTGTAAACTCCATGAATTAAGGACTTTGAACATTATTCCTAATATTTAAACTAATATGTTTAATAATAAACTAATATGAACATAGTACAATAGTTTCTCAATAAATATTTATTTAAATTGAATTTTAAACTCAGACACTCAAGGGCCTTCCCTGGTGGTTCAGTGGTAAGACTCCACACTTCCAGTGTGAGGGGTGTGAGTTCAATCCCTGCTTGGGGAATTAAGATCCCACATGCTGCATGGAGCAGCCAAGAAAAAAAAAAAAACAAAAAAAAACCCTGACACTCAAAACCATAAATTTTGAAGGAATTGGGATGGAATCCAGTCAAAAGAAACCACAAAGGTAATGTAAACAGAGACAATTTGATATGGAAAATTGTCAACCGGTAAANAAAAAAAAAAAAAAAAAAAAAACAAAAAAAAAAAACCCTGACACTCAAAACCATAAATTTTGAAGGAATTGGGATGGAATCCAGTCAAAAGAAACCACAAAGATAATGTAAACAGAGACAATTTGATATGGAAAATTGTCAACCGGTAAAATGTGGTTAACTAGTAAAAGGGGGAAATAAAGGTCTAAGAAGTACAGAGGTAGTAAATACAGACAGAATTTACTAATCCTTGGGCTGAAGAACTGAAAAAGGAAGGAAGGAAGGAAGAATCTAGAAGAGCTCTCCTCCCTTTGCCCAAGATAGAGTCAGACCTCTGGAAAGGGTGTGGCTGCCACAGGAACATGCAGGCTGCTAGTGGAAAGATGCAAGCGGCCAGTGGAAAGATGCAGGCGGCCAGTGGAAGGATGCAGGCGGCCAGTGGAAAGATGCAGGCGGCCAGTGGAAAGATGCAGGCGGCCAGTGGAAGGATGCAGGCGGCCAGTGGAAAGATGCAGGCGGCCAGTGGAGGGATGCAGGCGGCCAGTGGAAGGATGCAGGCGGCTAGTGGAAGGATGCAGGTGGCTAGTGGAAACAGACTTGCTGAGGCTGTAGCCACAGCCAGGCCACGGGACCAACCTGCGGGGTGGGCCAGAAGCACTCATCAGAGTGCCCATGCGCTGAGATGATAATGTGAGCCCATCGACCGGCTGCCATGCCAAAAACACCCCTCTGGAAGCAGGAAGGGAAGACCCCCTCCTCCTGCTCTGGCCTCATGGTGTCCCTCTAGCACCCAGTGTTGACGAAATCTAAAACTGAGCCAGGAGAAGTGTTTAAAAAGGCAGCTCCAGAGTCACAAAACAGGGCAAAGAAGGGTGGAAATAAAAGAAGTTTGGAAACAAAAGGCAATAAATTGATAGCCGACACATTCTATCATGCAAATAGTGTGTATCAATTTGAAAATGTAGGACATATATAGCAGGTTTCCATTTGGGGGAGCCAACTCACCAATATGCTTTCATTTTTGTAGGAGCAAATGAATATAAGAAGCATTCCCAGTTCCCCCAGCAGTTAACTGTGTGTATACTAAGGGATAAAATCAGGGGACAGTAGGGGGAAATAAGTCATTTTACTGTAGACACTATGGATGTATTGAATGCAACAGTGATTACATATTTGGAAATGCCTACAAAATGTGGCTGACTTCGTTTTTTGCTAACATTATAGGTATATCCCAAGCCCCTCCATATTGGCAGGGTCAGCAATGTTAGATAGCATGTGCTCCTTTTGAAAACGTCTTGCTTGATCTATGAAATCACTTTGATCTCACTCTGGCCCAATTCTGACCAAAGATTTGTAGTAGTAATTGGCTGGGGACAGGGACAATTCTGAGAAAACTCTTTGTTCTTAAGAGAACCATGGAAAAAGGTATCCCTTTTTTCTGCCTTTAGGCTATATGGTAGGTGAGAACATACTGCTAGGAGCTTCAACAGTCTCTTGTGACAATGAAAGGAACTGACTTACCCTCTGAGCATGGCAAAACTGAAAGATGTAAGTACTCTGGATCTTTGATTATTTCTTTTAACCATTGACATAACTATCTCTTTATCGCCATGTGGCTTCTAGACTCCTTGCTATGTGAGATAATAAATCTCTTAAGTTTAATTCACTTGTAGATGGTTCTTCCATCACTTGAAGGTGAAACTATTTTCTCTAATGGTAGAAATGCATTGGCTCAGTGGTAAAGAATCTGCCTGCCAGCCAGGAGACCTGGGTTCCATCTCTGGGTTAGGAAGATCCCCAGGAGACGGAAATGGCAACCCTCTCCAATAGTCTTGCCTGGGAAATCCCATGGACAGAGGAGCCTGGTGGGCTACAGTCCACGGNCCAGTGGAGGGATGCAGGCGGCCAGTGGAAGGATGCAGGCGGCTAGTGGAAGGATGCAGGTGGCTAGTGGAAACAGACTTGCTGAGGCTGTAGCCACAGCCAAGCCACGGGACCGACCTGCGGGGTGGGCCAGAAGCACTCATCAGAGTGCCCATGCGCTGAGATGATAATGTGAGCCCATCAACCGGCTGCCATGCCAAAAACACCCCTCTGGAAGCAGGAAGGGAAGACCCCCTCCTCCTGCTCTGGCCTCATGGTGTCCCTCTAGCACCCAGTGTTGACGAAATCTAAAACTGAGCCAGGAGAAGTGTTTAAAAAGGCAGCTCCAGAGTCACAAAACAGGGCAAAGAAGGGTGGAAATAAAAGAAGTTTGGAAACAAAAGGCAATAAATTGATAGCCGACACATTCTATCATGCAAATAGTGTGTATCAATTTGAAAATGTAGGACATATATAGCAGGTTTCCATTTGGGGGAGCCAACTCACCAGTATGCTTTCATTTTTGTAGGAGCAAATGAATATAAGAAGCATTCCCAGTTCCCCCAGCAGTTAACTGTGTGTATACTAAGGGATAAAATCAGGGGACAGTAGGGGGAAATAAGTCATTTTACTGTAGACACTATGGATGTATTGAATGCAACAGTGATTACATATTTGGAAATGCCTACAAAATGTGGCTGACTTCGTTTTTTGCTAACATTATAGGTATATCCCAAGCCCCTCCATATTGGCAGGGTCAGCAATGTTAGATAGCATGTGCTCCTTTTGAAAACGTCTTGCTTGATCTATGAAATCACTTTGATCTCACTCTGGCCCAATTCTGACCAAAGATTTGTAGTAGTAATTGGCTGGGGACAGGGACAATTCTGAGAAAACTCTTTGTTCTTAAGAGAACCATGGAAAAAGGTATCCCTTTTTTCTGCCTTTAGGCTATATGGTAGGTGAGAACATACTGCTAGGAGCTTCAACAGTCTCTTGTGACAATGAAAGGAACTGACTTACCCTCTGAGCATGGCAAAACTGAAAGATGTAAGTACTCTGGATCTTTGATTATTTCTTTTAACCATTGACATAACTATCTCTTTATCGCCATGTGGCTTCTAGACTCCTTGCTATGTGAGATAATAAATCTCTTAAGTTTAATTCACTTGTAGATGGTTCTTCCATCACTTGAAGGTGAAACTATTTTCTCTAATGGTAGAAATGCATTGGCTCAGTGGTAAAGAATCTGCCTGCCAGCCAGGAGACCTGGGTTCCATCTCTGGGTTAGGAAGATCCCCAGGAGACGGAAATGGCAACCCTCTCCAATAGTCTTGCCTGGGAAATCCCATGGACAGAGGAGCCTGGTGGGCTACAGTCCACGGGGTTGCAAGGAGTTGGACACAATTTAGCAACTAAACAACAACAAATCACGTGTATGATGGGAATTCCTTGACAGTTCAGTGGACTCCACACTCTCACTGCCATGGGCCCAGGTTCAATCCCTGACTGGGGAACTAAGCACAGCCAAAAAGGAAAAAAAAAAAAAAATGTGCATATGAGTTTTTTCAGTACTTTGGCTGTACAAATGAAGCTGATTTCATATTACCTTTTTCATTCTATATATGAAACATTAATACCAATAGTATAGTTAAAATTTATTATTATATATCTGACTTTGTGATCAGTGCTTTATTTTTTGAGGTATAATTGACAGACAACAGTGTATATATTCAAGCATATGGAATAATGATTAGATATGTATATATACTGCAAAATGATTACCATGGTAAGTCTGGTCAATACTTGTCATCATACATAATTACAAACAATTCTTTTTCTTGTGATGAGGTCTTAATAGTTATTCTCTTAGCAACTTTCAAATACATAAAATATAGTATTATTGACTTTATTCACTGTGCTATACAGTACATCCCTGTGACTTATTTTACAGCTGGAAGTTTTGACCTTTTGACCCTTTCACCCATTTTTGTCCCCCCCCCCCCCACCTCTGGCATCTACCAATTTGTTCTCTGTATGTGTCTCTGAGCTTGGCTTTTATTTTATTATTTTCTGTTGTTTATTTTGTTTACTTTTATATATTCTACATATAAGGGAGATCTGTGGTATTTATCTTACCTGTTTCACTTAGCATAATGCCCTAAAAGTCCATCCGTGTTGTTGCAAGTGGCAAGATTTCTTTTCTTTTCTTTTTCTCTTTTTGTGTATGGCTGAATGCTTGAAAGAGTTTAAGTATATTATTTGATGAAGCTCTCACAAGAACACTAACACATGGTATACTTTATGCTTGGGTTACATATATGAAAATCTAATCTGTACCTCCCCTGAAAGAACTCACAAATCAGTGAGTAGGCAGACAAACACACTGTATGAAAACGGTGAGAAGGGTTGCAGCAGACATACGTGCCCTTCTCTGTCCACCATGCTTTGGATGGAATCATTTCTCCCATTCTCAATTTAGGACCCTACTCACCACCCCAACACCTATGCTAGGCCTATGGCCTGCACTGGCCAGGCAAGATATCTCTTTGTCCTAACCAAAGTGATTATTCAGTAAAACAGACATGTGGCCACAGTTAGGCCAATGAGCAACCATCCTAGGCTTTTTTTTTTTCTTTTTTTCTGTTCATCCTAGAATTTTTGATGGAAGTTTCAAGAAAGCAGCTGACAGCCTTCTTTGCTATCAAGTAGTGACAGCTTGTCTGAAAATAAGACTAACATAGAGAAAAACAAAGATAAAGATGGAGAAAAATAGAGACTCCTGAGGAAATTGGTTAGGCCACTCTATTCAGCTATGCTTTAAAACTCACATCACAGGCTGTCCACTAGTTTTTACATACTGCATTCTGTTTGGTCCTCCTTTACCTGTTTTTAAGTCTGATTTGGGTTTAATTTCAGAACTTGCAAATAAGAGACCTGGTATTACACATGTAATAAGAGAGACAGAGATATAAGGAGTCCCAAAGGAAGGCCACTTATTTCAGTTCTAAGCAATTTCATTAAGAGTTCAGATGAGATAAATCTTTTTTTTTTTTTTTGACTCTGCTCTACGGCATGTTCCACAAGCAGGCATCGAACTCACGCCCCTGCCGTGGAAGAGCAGAGTCTTAGCCACTGGACTGCCAGGGAAGCCCCGGTAAATCTTGACAGAAGTGAAACTGAATTTCCCAAGAAGTTATAATTAGCAATGCTGAGGAGGAAAGAGGAAGAGGGAAAACTATGGGAAGGTGTGGGAAGAGAGAGTATGATACGTTTATAAAATTCCAGATCTGGCATGTGGCCAGATCTTAGGATGCCTGTGGAGTTCAGAGAAGATAAAACTGGGAAGGCAGGCGAGGCCAGATTATATAAAGTCTTAGGTTTAGGTTTTCACTGGAAATTGATGAGAGGAGTTACTGATCTGTGTATTATAACATTTCTTGCAATGATGTTGGGGAGGGTATACTAGAAGAGATAAAATTAGAATCAGAGGTGTGTGAGGCAATGAGAGGAATCTAGATAAGAAAGTGGAAAAGCCCTAAATGAATACTTGAAGATGCATTTAATAAATAGNTTTTTTTGTTTACAGGTTTGTTTGGCTTTCACTGTTTCTAGGCATGGTCTCATCCTACATGGCAGGTTAGAGCATCATCCAGTTCTGCAAAGGAATTTCTTATAGTAAGAGGTGCAGTGTTCCCTCCCTGCCTTCTAGTAGAAGACACATAATTTTCCTGGGGGTTCTTCTGCCACGGTAATAATGCGTGGGTATGTGTTCTCCCGTTGCCCTGCCCTCTCAAATACTATCAAGGGCTTGAAGGGCAGGGCATTGCAACTTGCTGCCTGCAGGAAAAGGGAGACAAATTTTCATGTAAATGTACACTTTTGCATAATATACTTGCTTCCAAGTTATGCAAGTTGTAACGGGCAGTATTTTGGAAACAAACACTCAGGTATAATCAGCTACTAAGACATATAAGAACCATATGTGGAAAATGTTTTCTCTTAAAGGGCCTTGTGAGGGGTGTGGAAAGGAGCTTTTAAAAATGAGGGAGACTCCAAATCCTGTTGCCAAGCAAGGCTGTGCAAAGTAAACAGTGTATACACTCCCGGGGCTCTTTTTTATAGGATCTGGATTGGAATGAGAACAGCAGATATCACACCCAACTGTTGCCATGAAAATTAGAGGAATTAACTCAGGACCTGAAGATTCAGGTAACTCGACTGGAAGGGAAAGGAACACTGTAAAAGGCACTCAGATTTATTAGGTAGATGATATTTCCTTCTGGGCAATTTTCTTAATACTTAGGTGTGAAGTGATGTGAAAAAATAAGTTTTTTTTTTCTTTTTGCTGAATTAGAAAGCTATCCGTGCAGAATAATACTTAGTGCTTTTATGAATCATCCTAGGCTTCCCAGGTGGTGCCAGTGGTAAAGAACCCACCTGCCAGTGCAGGAGGCATAAGAAACGCAGGTTCAGTCCTTGGGTTGGGAAGATCCCCTGGAGGAGGGCATGGCCACCCACTCTAATATTCTTGTCTGGAGAATCCTATGGACAGAGGAGTCTGGTGGGCTACAGTCCATAGGGTCACAAAGAGTTGGACACAACTGAGTGACTTAGCATGCATGAATCATCCTGACTGTACAAATCACTGCGTTATGTAGAATTGGTTTTCATGGTGTTATGGCCTGAATTGTATCCCAATAAATTTATATGTTGAAACCCTAACCCCCCAGTACCTCAGAATGTGACTGTATTTAGAGCTAGGGCCTTTAAGGAGCTGGCTAAGGTAAAATGAGATTATTAGGGTGGACTTTAATCTAGTATGACTGATATCCTTATAAGAAGAGGAGATTAGAACACAGATGCACAGAGGGAAGGTCAGGTGAGGATGCTGGGAGAAGGCAGCTACCTGCAAGCCAAGGAAAGAGGCCTCAGGAGAAACCAAACCTGCTGACACTTTGATTTTAGATTTCTAGCCTCCAGAACTGTGAGAAAATGCATTTTTTGGTGTTTAAGTCACTCAGTGTGTGCTATTATGTTACGGCAACCCTTGCAAAGTAATGCAGAGGGTGTGAAATTTAAAATGATCTCATGAATGTTTTTTTCTTTTTTGTCTTTTAAAAGAATGATTTCCAGGATTCTTCTGGTGGTCCAGTGGCTAAGACTCCACGATTGCAATGCAGGGGGCCCAGGTTCAATCCCTGGTCAAGGAACCACGTGCCACAGCTAAGAGTTTGCATGCCTAGAGATCCCACATGGTGTACCGAAGATCAAAGATCCCATGTGCTGCAAATAAGACCTGGCACAACCAAATAAATATACGAATAACACAGTAATTCCCAATAAGTCTGCTTTATAGAATAAAATTCGTGACTTTCCTCTGAAGTTGACTGAAGTTGCAGAGCTCCTCAATTTGAATAAGGGTCTCCCTGACTGGCCTGTAAATTCCTTCAGAAAAGAAGCAGCCCTGTTCTTGTTTTTTGTGCATTCTCTGTCTAGATGATAGCATCTATTAGGTACTTACTCTTTATTTATTTATTTATTTTTTGTCCATGCCATGTGGAATCACAGTTTCCAACCAGGGATGGAACCCATGTCCCCTGCAATGGAAGCAAGGTGTCTCAGTCACTGGATCACCAGGGAAGTTCCATCACTCTTTAACTTATTTGATTTTTCATATAGGAGAAGTGAAACCTGCAAACTATAAATAAACCAAGAATATTGCCCTCGATTTGAATTAGAAATCCAGAAAGAATTTATTCAAAGTGTTTTATGGGTTGTTGGGACCCTTCAACATTGAATTGTTGATTGCAAAAGTTAGCAAGTCCGATAGCTACAAGTTGGAGAAGGAAATGGCAACCCATTCCGGTACTCTTGCCTGGAAAATCCCATGGATGGAGGAGCCTGGTAGGCTACAGTCCATGGAGTCACAAAGAGTCGGACACGATTAAGTGATTTCACTTTCACAGCTACAAGTAATGTTAGCCTAATCAATCACCTGGTAATTCATTAGACATTCAACATTTTTGTCCAGCTCTTAAAACTCTCTTCTGTTTTGACTTCTAAGGTGTTATTTTGACCTCTCTTGCCTTCCTGACAAGAGATTCTCTGTCTTCTGCCCAGGTTTTTCCTCTTCTAGTCCCCTCTTCAAAGCTCTTGGAGTAACTGTTAAACTGAACAAGCATGCTTCTTGCCATGATCAAAACATAACNCTTGCCTTCCTGACAAGAGATTCTCTGTCTTCTGCCCAGGTTTTTCCTCTTCTAGTCCCCTCTTCAAAGCTCTTGGAGTCACTGTTAAACTGAACAAGCATGCTTCTTGCCATGATCAAAACATAACATTTATTATTAAAAGAATATCTAAAATTTACTTACAGGGCAATCTTCTACACATGGTAGGAAATCGATGGAGATCCATCCCTTTACTTTTACATCTTACATCTTCAGGGACTTAGAGGCTGGGTGGGAGAGTGCTGGAAATCACCTATTCCTGCGTGATCTATTCTGCCATTCTTTGGTCAGGCTTTCCTAGGCACAGCCTGCACTCTGAAATCAGTACCCACAGCCCTAGAAGCTGAGGAGAAAAAGAGGCTCCTATTGATCTGGATTTCCAAGTCAAATCTAGCTGAGGTCACATGCTAGGTTTTTACCAACTGTAACCTTTTATATATTCTGCTTTGTGATGCTGGGTCTGGCACTGTGTTTCTTAGACTCCTTTACAGCTGGTTTCTTTTCTTTTAAAAAAATTTATCTGGCTATGCTGGGGTCTTTTTGTAGTTGCAATATGTGAACTCTTAGTTGCAGCATGTGGGATCTAGTTTCCTGACCAGGGATTGAACCTGGGCCCCTGTACTGGCAACATAGAGCCTTAACCACTGGACCACCAGGGAAGCCCCATCTGGGTTTCTTACTAGGGCCTATCAGTGAGAAGCAAGAGGAGAAACTCAGAAGACAAGAGGAGGGAAGCAAAGGAATTTCTTCCCTGTTTTTCCATTTGCATCTCGTCACTTCAGCAGCCAGGGAAGTTGGCTCCAGATCCCAGCTTCTTTCTGAACTCCCAGCACCTCCTTCACTGTGTTCCTTAGAAGAACCAGAAACTCTTGATATCAGGATGTATCCCCTTGTAGTTGGGGTAACAGTTCTGCTTCACATCACCCACTGGGCTGTAGTTCCTAGGCCATCCAGGGATCTGCCCGGACAAATATCTTCCACAAAAGTCCACACCCTACCTGTGGAGAATCTCCCCCTACAACTTGTAGCAACAGATCTCAGAGACCCCCTCCCATAAATTCCTATGTCCCTTCCCCTCATCCTTTTTTAAAATTTTTTGGCTTCTGCAGATCTAGCAGTTATTAAGCTCCTGTTTGCTTTTCCAACCTTTTCATACTTAAGAGTTGCCTGGATTAAGTCTTCTCTCTCTGAAGTACCCAGTGTGGTTTCTGTTTACTATCTTGAGCCCTTGGTTACGTAGGTCTCAGGGCCAATCACTAATCGCTGAGCACAGATAATGACCATAGTTGGTCGAGTCTGGAACACAAGCACATTTCTGTAGCGAGGGCAGGGTCTTTTACTAAAAAAGGAATGGGTTGGGAGGATGGCACTAATGTACAGCTTTGAGGCAAAAAACTATAGTCATCATGGTAAAAACAAACAAAAAAAACCCCCACAAAACCCCACAAGTTTCTGGGCCCCATGGGAAAGGAGGGAAGGAAGATGGTAACTGGGAAAGAGGAAGTGAGATTAAGGGAGGTTTGTTCTGAGATAGACATGCATGTTTAAGTGTTGATCAGTTCAGTTCAGTTCATTTCAGTCGCTCAGTCACGTCCAATTCTTTGTGACCCCATAGACTGCAGCATGCCACGAGTTTCAGCTTCAGCATCAATCCT
>SJYW01049628.1:407609-427758 GCA_006410735.1 Raphicerus campestris
CACCTCATGCAAAGAGCTGACTCATTGGAAAAGACCCTGATGCTGGGAGGGATTGGGGGCAGGAGGAGAAAGGGATGACAGAGGATGAGATGGCTGGATGGCATCACTGACTCGATGGATGTGAGTCTGAGTGAACTCCGGGAGTTGATGATGGACAGGGAGGCCTGGAGTGCTGCGATTCATGGGGTTGCAAAGAGTCAGACACAACTGAGCACCTGAACTGAACTGAACTAAGGCAGATTTAAGGGCATCCCCCAGCGACTCAGACAGTAAAGAATCCAACGGTAAAGAATCTGCCCAGGAGATCTGGGTTCAATCCCTGGGTTGGCAAGATTTAAAGTTATTTAAATGTTTACTTCTTTAAAAATAAATTTGAGAGGAAACAATTAAAATGCCTTTCAATAGATGAATGATTAAGCAAATATCGCTAAAATGGAATCTATACAATGGAATACTGGCCAGCAATAAAAATGAAGGAAGTGAGGGTGCATGCAGCAACTTGGATGTGTCTCAAGGGCCTCATACTTAGTGAAAAAAGCCAGTTTCAAAGGTTACATAGCACATGGTTTCACTCAAAATAACAAAACTATACAGGTGGAGAATAGATGAGCAGACAAGGACAAATGTGGGAAGGTATGGCTGGAAAAGAAGAGCTTGCGGAGTTACTATGTGCTGGTGGAACATTTCTGTATCTTTTTTCCCACCACACGTGGTTACAATTTATTTTCTTGTGATGAGAAATTTTAAGATCTACTCTCTTAACAACTTTAAATTTATAATACAGTGTTATTACTATAGTCACCATGCCACACATTACATCCTCAGGACCTACTTGTTTAATCACTGAAAGTTTGTACCTTTTGACCACTTTTACCTGTTTCATACACCACCCTCTGACTCTGGAAATGATCAGTCTGTTCTTTCTATGTATAAGGTCAGTGGTTTTTATTAGATTTTACTTATAAGTGAGCTTGTATATGATTTTTGTCTTTAACTTATTCACTTAGCATAATACTTTCAAGGTTCATCCATGTTGTTACAAGTGGCGGGATTTCCTTTTTAAAGGATTGAATAGCATACGTACATATATTTATTATATGTCTTTATTCATTCATTCACTGATGGACCTTTAGGTTATTCGCATGCCTTGGCTACTGTAACTAATGCTTGAGGAACATGGAGGTGCAGATATCTTTTTGAGTTAGTGTTTTAATTTTTTTCTGATAAATACCCATCAGTGGAATTTCTGGATTATACAGTATTTGTATGATATTATATATATACATATATGCACACATATATATATATTTCTGGATATACAATATCCTATTTTCAGTTTTTTGAGGAACGTCCATATTGTTTTCCATTGTAGCTATGGAAATTTATACAAATACATATACAGATTTACGTTACCACCAACAATGTATTGACTATAAGCTTTCCTTTCTCTCTACATTCTTGCCAATATTTGTTATTCCATTTATATTTTCTTCATAATTAATGATGTTGGACACCTTTTCATATCCTTATATATATACTGGCCATCTGTATTTCTTCTTTGGGAATATGTGTGTTCAAATTGTTCGTCAGTTTTTAATCAAATTGTTTGCTTTTTTGCTATGGAGTTGTATGAGTAGTTCTGTATATAGATTTTGATGGTGGTTACATGAATTTGTGTATGGTATTAAAATTGTATGAAAGTATATATACACACACACACACACACACACATGAAAATGAGAGTATAAAAATCCAGTGAAGACTGAATAAGGCATGGACTCTAATTAACAGCTGTATTAGCCAGGATTCTCTAAAGAAAAAGAACAGAATTATAGCTTGTTCTAAGATATTGATTCAAGCAATTATAGAGGCTGAGAAGCCCCATGACATGTTATCTAGAAGCTGAAGAACCAGGAAAGCCAGTGGTATAGCTTAAAGACCTGAGAAGTAGTCTCTTGCCCTGCATGAGACAGGAAATCTCTAATGGGTACTTTTTACTGACCCCCGAAAATTTCACACCTGTTCCCTGGGAGACCTATGCCAAGTGTTTTTCTGGTATCATGTCCTTTGGTTTCATTAATTACCATATTTAACAAATGAAGAGACTAAGGCTTAGAGAGGTTGCAAAAATTACCCAAAATAATATAATTTGTAAGTTGCAAATTTCTTTTGCAAATGTAGTTCTGCTAATCTCAAAGCTCACTCTCTGAACTGCTCTGCTATCCTTCGGAAGCATAGTCTAGAGTTAAATAGTGGAAGGAAATGAGGCTGTCGAAGTAGGCAGTCTTCAGACTGTCAAAGATTTTGTAGGACGCATAGAATTGTTGTTTAGTCGCTAAGCTGTGTCCAACTCTTTTGTGACCCCATGGACAGTAGGAGCCCACCAGGCTCCTACTGGGATCAAACTCATGTCTCTTGCTTTTGCAAGCAGATTCTCTACTGTTTGAGCCACCAGGGAAGCCCTTGATATGTAGAGTAGATGTTTCTATATTTAGCTGTCTGGTTTCTTCTCCCATTCATGCTCATTCTCCCCATTATGGTACCTTCTCCACAGGGCCAGGATGGGCACCTAATCTGTACCTGGCCTGTCAGAGTGAGTCATTCATTCCTCTGGCTGTAGTGATTGAGCCAAGGATGCACATGTGATTCCAGCCAGGCCAACCAGAGGCTTTCATTTGAAAGTTTTAATGAAACTAGGGGCTTCCCTGGTGGCTCACTGGTAAAGAACCAACCTATCAATGCTGGAGACCTGAGTTCAATCCCTGGGTTGGGAAGATCCCCTGGAGAAGGAAATGGCAACCCACTCCAGTATTCTTGCCAGGAAAATCCCATGGACAGAGGAGCCTGATGGGCTGCAGTCCATGTGGTCACAAAAAGCCAGACATGACTGAGCGACTAACACCTTTTAAAATCGTAACTTCTTTTCATCCTTTTAGTTCTCTTCTTCATCATTAAGTGTTCCAAAATTTTATAACATTATGGTTCAGATCTGTTTTCATTTTTTAGGCTGGGACTCACCTCTGTCTCCACCATAGGACATTTTATTTATAATTTGAACAGAATTCCCTATATTTTTTTTTGTTTTGTTTTACGTTTCAAAACCTCCAGTTTATCATATGTTGGCCCTCCTGGGTTTCTCTAATCTTTTTATCTTTTCTTTCCCATTTCCTTCACATACCTTTTATTCTACTTCCCAGAAAATTGTTTCTAGGTTTCTTTACATATTGAATTTTTTACTGATAGCATCATATGTTTAGTTATGTGTAACTTCTTCTTTGTTTGATGATTGGTTCATTTTCATAGCATGTCTTTTGCTTTAAGAATGTCAGAGTTTCTCCTCTGAACATATTAAGATACAGGTTTTGCTAAGCAGAGGATAAGTGAGTAGAGCGGCCCTATAGAGGGTGGGTGAGTGATAGCAAAGCTACCTAATCTGTGCCTCCTGTCTTCTCTGCTGCCTCTGTTACCAGCCCCTCAGGACTCCTCACTTCTACTCTACTTTTACAAATGTGAGCTTCTCACACATTGAAGACCTAACTGTGAAACACAAAACTATACAATTAGAAGAAAAGATTGTAGGTCTTAGGGTGAGGAAGCTTTCAACAAGATTTAAAATCACAGGCAATAAGGAGTTCAGGAGTTCATAGTTTTGACTCCAATAAAAAGCATAATTTCTGTAAATTAAGTTAATATTGGGACCCCACTGGTGGTCCAGGGGCTGACTCCTCTCTCCCAGTGCAGGGAGCTTGGATTCAATCCCTGGTCGAGGAACTAGATCCCACGAGCCACAGCTGCAAGGCTGTATGCCACCGCTAAAGATCCTGTATGTCTCAGAGAACAAAGACGGAAGGTCCCNAAATCACAGGCAATAAGGAGTTCAGGAGTTCATAGTTTTGACTCCAATAAAAAGCATAATTTCTGTAAATTAAGTTAATACTGGGACCCCACTGGTGGTCCAGGGGCTGACTCCTCTCTCCCAGTGCAGGGAGCTTGGATTTAATCCCTGGTCGAGGAACTAGATCCCATGAGCCACAGCTGCAAGGCTGTATGCCACCGCTAAAGATCCTGTATGTCTCAACGAACAAAGACGGAAGGTCCCACGTGCTGCAACTAAGACCTGGGACAGCCAGAGAAATAAATGAGAAGATAATACTGCCATGTTCTTATATACCAAATATTAGGAATAGTTGTCTCTGGATGGTAAAAGTATATCATAGGGAAGAAAGAAAGCACCAAAGAACAGTGATTGACCAAAACAAAATAGAGGAATAAAGAATTAGGTCCACACGAGGTGTGAGTTAAGGTGGGAGATATCTGTTGGTACAGAAGTGAGTGGAAAGAAGTTAAATATTATGAGCTTCCCAGGGTGGCTCAGTGGTAAAGAACCTACCCACCAATGAAAGAGAAGCAGGAGACTCGGGTTCGATCACCGGGTCAAGAAGATCCCCTGGAGGAGGAAATGGCAACCCATTCCAGTGTTCTTGCCTAGGAAATCCCACGGACAGAGGAGCCTGGAAGGCTACAGTCAGTCCATAGGGTTGCAAAAAGTTGGACACAACTCAGCGACTGAGCATGAGCACAAGTACTCTGCTAAAAGGTGAAAAAGGTTGCCTTGGAAGGGGTGGATGATGTCTGAAATAGACAAGTACTGAAAATTATCGGTTGTTGAACAGATTAGCTACACGATCCCTATAATCATTTTAAAGGTAAGCGAGAGTTGTGGGGAAGTGCAAGACTCTGAGCCATTATCAAAACCTGCGATGTCTGATTAAGGATTGTATAAGGATATTATGGACTAGGGAACTGGTAGATTACATCTCTAAAATTTGCTACTTTATTCAAAGAAACATCCCATCCTGCCCCCACCTGAATCTAGAACTGGTTATGCATAAATGGCAACTCTTAGAATCNTGTCTGATTAAGGATTGTATAAGGATATTATGGACTAGGGAACTGGTAGATTACATCTCTAAAATTTGCTACTTTATTCAAAGAAACATCCCATCCTGCCCCCACCTGAATCTAGAACTGGTTATGCATAAGTGGCAACTCTTAGAATCAACCTGGGAGGAGTCATATTTTTAACAATGGATCATCATGTTGTATTTAATCCAACTATATCTCTCCTCTGCTTCATCTGTGTGGTAGACATCTGGAAACCACCAGTCTACAGAAAAGATATGAACATTTCTTGGCCTGGAAGAATTAGAAAAGTTTATATATTTTGAAAAAAAAAAAACTCTCATTCTCTTTCTGGATTATAACTTCATGTTTATATTGTGCAATGAAAGGATTAGACTATCTAATTACTAAAAATCTTTATAAACTTCTGTAATCTGCTTATCTGCTACATGTGTTTAAGAAACTACTTTCTCAGATTCCACAGTCCTTGCTTGATGAATGGAAAGTAATTTGCAATTGGAATATAGAGCAAGTTGTAGTACATGAACTTTTTAAAACTGAAGTATAGGAAACTGATTTACAGTAAGAGATGAAGGTTCAGTCCCTGGGTCAGGAAGATCCCCTGGAGGAGGGCATGGCAACCCTTTCTGGTATTCTTGCCTGGAGAATCCCATGGATAGTGGAGGCTGGTGGGTTACAGTCCATAGGTCACAACGAGTCAAACACGGCTGCATAGCATGCATGTTGTAGACATTTTATGTAATGTCAAAATCTTCACTTTCCTACTATACTGACTGTTCTTTAATATTTCAACCTCTTAATTTGTGTGCGTGCTTAATTACATCAGTAAATTTAGGGTAAAGGAAGATGAGAAAGTGATGAGAGGCTCTGCCTTTTAAGTCTAAGAAATCTTACAAGCCCTTTACTGATTTGCAGAAGTCTTTCAACTACTTATGTATCAACTGATTGTCTTGTTTACCCCTAGGTTTTCCTGACCCACTTCCTGATTCTGATAAAGATTACTTGAATGTCAAGAAAACATTCATTTGGAGGAAGTTGCTTAAGATCTCATGGGAGTTCCCTAGCTGTTCCATGATTAGGACTCAGCACTTTCACTACCATAGCCCAGTCCCTGGTCAGGGAGCTAAGATTCTGCAAACCACACAGCATAGCCAAAAATAGCCTCATTTTACTCACGTTGCTTTTTATAAACATTTCCACTCCTACCCATTACCAAAACCACTCACCCTTACCCTCTCTGCCCCCTCCTACCCCCTAAAAAGCCTCACCAAAGTAATAATGAAGCAGATTTGTATTCTCGTTCTCCATGAGTACTCCAATGTTTGTAATCAGTATCCATAATTGGTGCAGATGTTAAGGCTGTTTTTCTCCTCTTGAAACATGCAGTAATCTTGCTAATGTATGATACTGAGCAAGGCCCTGTGGGCCTCCTATATACAAAGACTTCCTGTGTCCCCCGTTTCTTTGATTATAGAAAATAGCCTTCATTCAGCCTCCATGACATTCCCTGTTTCAATGGGCAGATTCATGCAGCTGTTATTTAGGAAAGAGAGGGAAGCAGACAAGAAAGAAATAAACAGTCAAGAGAAATAGTAGTGCAGTCTTGGGGCAGGGTCCTGATTCCTCATCAATACACACAATAATATCTTTGAGCTGTTTTGCAGATATGGAAACTCCCTCTAGGTGGGATTCAATCCCTGGGTATGCTGCCCACAAGCATATAGATCTCAGGCTGGTTGGAACCTGAAGGCTGATAACGCTGACTCCTTTTTCTTTACCACCAATCAATCAGAAGTGTATCCACAAGCTGATATGCCCTCTTTGAACCATAAAATTTCTCATTATTGTCTCAAAGATGGGATACACAGTTTTGAGAGCATTAGCCTGCTATATCCTCCTTTGCCTGGCAAAGTAATAAAGCTATCATTTTCTACTTCAGCCAAAGCTCTGTCTCTGAATCTGGCATTGGTGTATAGAGAAGCTGAGCTTTTGATGATTATACACCTCCCTCCATTCAATCCTGAAGTTTGTTTCTTCTTCCGTCTCCACAGTCCTTTCATATTCACTCAGTATTCACTAGAATTCTCCACAAGAGGATCTGGGAACCCATGTAGTTTAAGTAGGTTGAATTAACTGCTTTAAACTAAAGAAACTGCCTGGGGAGACCATCTGATACATGAATTCTTTCAATTCCCCTTATTTCTAGTCTCTATCATGCAAATGCAGGCTGGTTTTTATATATAATATACACATAATCTTAAAAAATAATGTTTAGCTTCTATAAGTTACAGACTGGATAGTCTGCTGGTATTAGCTCCATACTGTAACTGTATTTTTCTCCATGATATGATGTGAACTTGAGTTTCTTAATAGATTCACAGATTCAGGAGATTTACTTATACTAATCCGGTGCTATGGGAATATAATTACCTCATGGAACAGAGTTCTGTTTTATAATAAAACTGTCAACAGTGCTGCAGGCACATTTTTGTTTATTGGGTCACCTGTTTCAAAACTACAAACAGAGAACACCCTTTTGGTTAATACAATCTCTTCAGTAATTTAGAAGCATCAATTAGGTAACAAGTTTCTTTCACCCTTTGTCATATCTTATGAAATTTCTAGGCCCTCATTCTCTTCTTCCTGAACTAATTTCTGCTGCTGCTGCTGCTAAGTCGCTTCAGTCCTGTCCGACTCTGTGCGACCCCACAGACGGCAGCCCATTGGGCTCCGCCATCCCTGGGATTCTCCAGGCAAGAACACTGGAGTGGGTTGCCATTTCCTTCTCCAATGCATGAAAGTGAAAAGTGAAAGTGAAGTCGCTCAGTTGTGTCTGACTCAGCGACCCCATGGACTGCAGCCTACCNATTTTATAAAGTAGAAACAGATCAATAGAGTGTTAGAAACAAGATGAAAAGAGACCTAACAAGTGTTACGATTAACCCTTCTACTGATTTTTTAAAATGTAATTTAACTTTAAAATTTTTGGCCACATGGCATGTAGGATCTTAGTTCCCTGATCAGACTCTGAACCCACATACCCCGCATTGGAAGCAGTCTTAACTGCCGGAATGCCAGGCACGTCCTCTTTGTTGTTTTCTATCAAAATGCTTTAAATAATTTGATTAAATAAATTCTTGGTAAAACTGGATCTCTTAGTTACTTGATTCTCAATTGAAAGTTCTCTCTATGACATTACTACCCTCTTTTGTTATGTAATTCTCTTCAGTTTTTTCCAAGTTGTTACTATTGCCCTTTTATTTTGCTGCAGGAGAATCCACTGCTGTAGTTTTTAAATTTGGATCATGTTCAAAAGCTTAAGAAGTATCTGAAGTTTTATAANATGACATTACTACCCTCTTTTGTTATGTAATTCTCTTCAGTTTTTTCCAAGTTGTTACTAATGCCCTTTTATTTTGCTGCAGGAGAATCCACTGCTGTAGTTTTTTAATTTGGATCATGTTCAAAAGCTTAAGAAGTATCTGAAGTTTTATGATAACTATTGTGTTATTGTGTTATTTTTTGTTTTAGGTGTTTAGCTTTTATAAGATTCTCAAAATAATCTATGATAGCAAAAGTGTCCATCTAGTAAGCAGTGGTTTTCTGTATCCTATCAGAGTGACAGTTTTCTCACTCAGAAGTTCCTTTCTGTGCTAAATTAGGTATGTCCATTCAATCAGAAACCAATAGTGAGCTTCATGTTAAGAATGAAAAGATGAATGTCACAATTATGTAATAAAGACTTACTAAAAGAGAAAAAATGATAAGGAAGAACTGAAGAGGAACATAATTGTTGAACATACAAGTTTTGCTGACTCCAAAACTAGTATTTTCTTTTCACCATACCACGATAACTCTCAATTTATCCTTCTAGATCGTATTAAAGCTGTCAGATATTGGGCATGAAGTAGCTGACCAGTTTTGTTTTTTCCTTATTCTGAACTGACATTGTGTTGGGTAAAAAAAGAATTCTGGTGATGTTCCACTTATTTTGCAAGTGGAGGCTTTCATTTTCAGTTTTAATTCCAGGAAGAAAATTACACATTCTCCTTTTAAATCTCCCTCTAATCCACACACAATATAGACTAGAGTGGGCCCAACAGAGATCGTGCGCAGTGTGAGCACACAGGTAAGAAAGATAATGAATCACTCTATTGCTAGTATTTGCAGAGAAAATTCAAAAAAGGAAAATCTCCAAAGAAATACTGTGATGACTTTAGGGCTCGAAAGACAGCACTTAAGGTAAATGCGTAAGACAAGACCTAAGAGAAGTAAGTCACAAGGGAAAAAAGCAGAAGGGTTAGTCGCACAGTTACGTCCAACTCTCTGTGACCCCATGACTGTAGCTCACCAGGCTCCTCTGCCCATGGAATTAATTCTCCGGGTAAGAACACTGGAGTGGGTAGCCATTCCCTTCTCCAGGGGATCTTCCCTACCCAGAGATCAAACCTAGGTCTCCCACATTGCAGGCAGATTCTGTACCATCTGAGCCACCAGGGAACCCAAGTCATAAGGTCACTGAAGCAAAAAGCATACACCTGCCAGTCTATTGGGAATGCTGCAAGCAGATCTGAGAAGGACTGTAACATTATCATACCATAGAAGGAAACAGAGCTCAAAAGACACCATACGATGTGTTGCTTATATCTGTGCTGAGTGATTTACACATACTTGCTATTATAGGAAGTTGGTCTCATCACTCCCAATGTGTTCTCTTGCTCACATTAGCTACTGTATTTATCTCCTATTGGTGCTGTAACAGCTCACCTAAACTTAACAATACAAATTCATTATCTTTTTGTTCTGTAGTTCAGAAGTCCTAAACTGGCCACATTGGCTAAAATCGAGGTGTGCATTCCTTTGTGGGAGCTCTAGGGGAGAACAGGTTTTCTTGCCCTTTCCCACCTCCTAGAGGCTGCTCACGTTCTTGCTTCCCTGGCCACTTCCATCTTCAAAACTACTAATAGCCAGTCAAGTCTTTCTCACATTGCATCACCCTGTCAATGAGCCTTCTGTCTTCCTCTTTCATATTTAGGAACACTTTTGAGTTACTCTTATGATTACATTGGGTAATCCAGGATGAACTCTTTAGTTTAAGGTCAGATGATTAGCAAAATAATTTTCTCTGCAGCTTTTATTTCATGTTGTTATATGACAAATTCCAAGAGTTAGAACCCAGACAGCTTTGGGTAGGGGACATGATTCTTCCTAACACAGCTAAAAAATTTTTTAAAATACCCTAATTAATGCTTTGTATCATAGCATACCAGGGTAGACCTTTGCTGAGCTGTAAACCAATTGAGAAGCAAAGAACTATAATTGAGTTATCACAGGATGTGTTGATATTAAGCTAATTTAGTAGTCATATATAAGCAGAGGAATTATGTAGCCCTCTCTAAAACTTCTTATAGTATAACTGAAGCAAATGAAGTCCAGAGAGATTCCTAGTTCTTGATGTTACAGAAAGCCAATTTTAGAACAACAAGTTATTTTCACTTTCTCTGTTATTTTTTTCAATGTGGTATTATTATCAACATATTTATTATATGATTCCCTGATAGCTGCATTGGTAAAGAAACCACCTGCAAAGCAGGAAATCCCAGTTTGATTCCTGGGTTGGGAAGATTCACTGGAGAAGGAATAGGCTACTTACTCCAGTATTCTTGGGCTTCCCTGGTGGCTCAGCTGGTAAAGAATCTGCCTGCAATGCGGGAGACCTGGGTTCAATCCCTGGGTTGCGAAGATTCCCTGGAGAAAGGAAAGGCTACCCACTTCAGTATCCTGGCCTAGAGAATTCCATGGACTGTATAGTCCATGGGGTTCCAAAGAGTTGGACATGACTAAGTGACTTTCACTCACTCACTCAGAGAAATGAAAACCTACAAAGTAATCTGCCTTGAGTTATGCTTTGAAATAGAAAAATAAAACTTGCTTCCTTGAATTGTATGTCAGTTCTGGGCTAGGAATACAGTGTGCGTGTTAGTCACTCAGTCGTGTCTAACCCTGTGCAACCCATGGGCTATAGTCCTCCAGGCTCCCCTGTCTGCGGAATTCTCCAGGCAAGAATACTGGAGTGGGTTACCATGTCCTTCTCCAGGGGATCTTCCCAGCCCAGGGATGGAACTCAGGTCTCCTGCATTGCAGGCAGATTTTTTACTGTCTGAGCCTCCAGGGAAGCCCCAGGAATGCAGTAGGTATTACTATTCCCATTTTACCTTTGAATGATGAGGAATATGTTAACAATACGTGAACCGTGAACTTCTTGATATTCAAGCTGGTTTTAGAAAAGGCAGAAGAACCAGAGATCAAATTGCCAACATCCGCTGGATCATTGAAAAAGCAAGGGAGTTCCAGAAAACCATCTATTTCTGCTTTATTGATTATGCCAGCCTTTGTGTGGATCACAATAAACTGTGGAAAATTCTGGGAGAGATGGGAATACTAGACAACCTGACCTGCCTCTTGAGAAATCTGTATGCAGGTCAGGAAGCAACAGTTAGAACTGGACATGCATGGAACAACAGACTGGTTCCAAATAGGAAAAGGAGTACGTCAAGGCTGTATATTGTCACCCTGCTTAATTAACTTATATGCAGAGTATATCATGAGAAATGCTGGACTAGAAGAAACACAAGCTGGAATCAAGATTGCCGGGAGAAATATCAATAACCTCAGATATGCAGATGGTACCACCCTTATGGCAGAAAGTGAAGAGGAACTGAAAAGCCTCTTGATGAAAGTGAAAGAGGAGAGTGAAAAAGTTGGCTTAAAGCTCAACATTCAGNTTTGGAAAGAATGATGCTGAAGCTGAAACACCAGTACTTTGGCCACCTCATGCGAAGAGTTGACTCATTGGAAATGACTCTGATGCTGGGAGGGATTGGGGGCAGGAGGAGAAGGGGACGACCGAGGATGAGATGGCTGGATGGCACCACTGACTCGATGGACGTGAGTCTGGGTGAACTTCTGGAGTTGGTGATGGACAGGGAGTTCTGGCATGCTGCGATTCATGGGGTCACAAACAGTCTGACACGACTGAGTGACTGAACTGAACTGATTAACCACACTGCCAGAAAGGAACAGAACTCATATTTGTCCAACTCCCAAGCCCATCCTTTCTGCAAGCATCTAGCCAGTCCACCACCATGCTAATATCCTCAAGAATGTGAAGTCCTATTCTTGACTTGTAACACCTAAATTAAGTAGGTTAGCTTAGAAATTCACAATTGTTTTATAATTTCCAAGGATGTAACTTTATTTCAAGTGATGCTATAGATTTCTAAACATAGAGTAGGAGTCATATTCTAAATGAACCTATTTATATGACTTTACCTTATTAAGAATATTTATAATATATATCATTTTTTGGATGAATAAAGAGAATTAATATGAGAAAAGGGAGTGTACATCAATCTGTTTGGTGTTAGCCTCTTCGAAGTTGGAGGTTTTAATACAATTGCATTGTTTCTAACATTCAAATGCTTTTCTCCCCTTTTCTCTCTGAAGGAGGCATCTTTCAACTTTAAAGAGCATTTCAGATAACTCAATATTTAAAATAAAATATTTCTCAATAGCGATGTTGAGTCTAAGATACACACACACACACACACACACACACACACATATATATACCATGATAATGTTACTAAAAACATACATGGTAGATTTCAGGATGTGGGTGAAAGGAACATTCTTCACTTGCATCATTTCTAAATATTGTTTTGTTTGAGGAAAGATTGTTTATCCATCGGCCATTCTTCTTTGCTTCTTTTAGATTATAATGTTTTCCACTTTTTCAAGAGCATGTAAAACAGACCCCACCCTGCTTTTTGTGAATGTTGCCATCTTAAACAGATATTGAGTAATAACCAGGGGAAGTCACACTATGATGCTTCACATCATCTATTAGGAACAATCAGGAACATGAAACAGCAAGTGCCTGCTATCTGGACAGTGTCCACTTGAACGAAGACGCAGAAGAAAGAGAAGTTAAAACACTAGAGGCTGAGACACGGGACCAACTCAAATCTCAAACTTCCGTTTGGTTTCAGTGATGAGTCTTTCAGGAAGGAAGTTGGAAAGTAAACAGAAGATAACCTTTTGTGTTATTTTCTCAAAAAGGCAATCTATTTTCGGAATTTCCTTCATGGATTAATCTTACAGGCAATTTGGCCATTTATTTTTCTGAGTAACATAACGTAGAATGCTGAAATAGTAATATGTTCTACTTAATCTAAGGCCTTTAAATTAGTTATTATAGTGAGAGTAATCTGATTACTTTTGAATGCCAACGGTATTTAGTGAGGATCCATAGAAGCAGTGCTTTTTGTCTGGATTAAAAATTAAAAAACAGAATGATTTTCCCCAACTGTTTACTATTCATGTTAAACTGTTTCCCTCTACTTCAAACCCAGACTGTGGCTAAGCTCTGCAAAAACTTGAGTCCCTAGTAATACACTGAAATTGGAGGTCAAATTGGGGGACAATTGTAATTTTTTAAATCATTTTTTAATCTTCAACTATGGAAAAAGCTGGAGAAGGAAATGGCAACCCACTCCAGTACCCTTGCCTTGAAAATCCCACGGACGCAGGAGCTTGGTGCAGGCTACTATCCATGGGGTTGCAAAGAGTCGGGCACGACTGAGTGACTTAAAAAAAAAAAAAGGAAAAAAGCAGCCCTGAATATCCTAAGTCTGTGATATTAAGTTGTTAAAATATAATTATTAGGTAAGTTATAACATTTGTCAACGCTGTCTATCTATCTATCTGTCTGTCTATATTTTTTTGGTCACACCACACAGCTTGTGAGATCTTATTTCTCTGACCAGGGGATCAGACCTGGGCCCTCAGCAGTGAGAGCTTGGAGTCCTAACCACAGCATTGCCAGGGAATTCCCTATCTATACCCATATCTATGGAATGAAGGAAATTAAAGGAACAAAAAGGGACCAATTTTTTAAAATGATAAGTAGCAGTCTCTTGATTACTAAAGTCATCATTCATGTAATGTAAAATATGTAACAACCACATTTCACTTAGATTTCAATTTTGAGATGTGTGTTTATTTACTTTTCTATTTTCTTCATCTTCCTAATTACCAGGTTATCAGCAAGCACCCTAATCAAGAAGAAACTGCCTTTTAGGAGTTCCCTGGTGATCCAGTGGGTAGGACTCTTTGCTTTCACTATTGAGGGCTCAGGCTTGATCCCTGGTCAGGGAACTAAAATCCCACAAGCTGTGCAGTGCAGTCAAAAAAAGAAAAAAGTTAAAGAAAAAACCCTGCTTTTCAAAGAGAGATCTTCAAATGCTTTCTTGTGATNGGGTAGGACTCTTTGCTTTCACTATTGAGGGCTCAGGCTTGATCCCTGGTCAGGGAACTAAAATCCCACAAGCTGTGCAGTGCAGTCAAAAAAAGAAAAAAGTTAAAGAAAAAAATCTGCTTTTCAAAGAGAGATCTTCAAATGCTTTCTTGTGATTAAAGTATGCCAGCTTTAGCACATGAAGTTTATTACAATTATTTTCATTCCTCATTAATTTGCTTTTATTTTTCATTATTCTTTATTGTAATTATTAAATAAGTTACTTTCATGAAAGTGATCTGTATTTACTTCTGTATGCAGTAATTGGTTATGAGATGCCAGGAACATTTCCATTTATAAGGAATTAGATGGCCCATTCCGAATCTTTCCTTAAGCTCTCACATGGTAAACTCTGTATCCAAACAGAGTGGCTAGGAGATCTCATTCATCTAGAAAAATAGTCTACATACGTGGAAAATCAACAAATTCAACCAAAATCACATAATCACTGTGTGTTGTACATTTAAGAATATAAAGATTAGTCCACATTTTTTTAGCAGGAGGAATAGAAAAATTAGGTAGCATCCTCCTTTGAGTGATGGAGCTGAGCCTTATAGAAGGCGGCAGATTCTGAGGACTTAATCATGTGTGAATGTGTGTTTTAATTTGTCCTTTTGTTAAGTTGTGTGAGAGAAGTCAAATGGATCCAACACAGTTACATTTAAATAATGGAACCCAATAAAAAGGAGAGAGGGAGAGAAAGGTACCTTTCTTCTTATCAGGAGAAAACTGAAAGATATGATAGTAACTGCATTCAAATATATGAGATTTGCATTTCATTGACATTCCTTGTTAGCTATTTCTTCATATCTCTAAAAGAAAACTAAAAGGCAGTTTGAGCACTGGTAAGTCTCTTGATCGACCAACTTTTTTGTTTTGTTTTGAACAATTTCAATATTTAATAAAGGGTTGACTGACTTAATTTCAGTATACAGTCATTAAAAGAAGAGAAATAGAAGAAACAAAAGTAGTGGCACATATATCATCAAATTTGACTGAGCAACATCCAGACTTAAACAGCAGTGAGAAGCCCCTTGTTAACAGCAATCTGGGGTCCCAGTTGGGAAGAGGTCCCAGGCTGTGCATTCACCCCATGGATGAGACTTCAAATTTCAGTTTTGGGGGCTCCTGATTATAATTCTAAACTGATATCATCAGTTTGCATGCAGAAATGCAGCTCTGATTTTTCTTTAACATTTACAAAGCTATTTGTTTCATCTGGATTTTCTGTCCATGTTCAATGCAGGATACAGTATGCTTGGGGCTGGTGTACGGGATGTTCCGGGGAGATGGTGTGGGGACGGAGGTGGGAGGGGGCTTCGGCATGGGGAGATCGTGTACACCTGTGGCTGATTCATGTCAATGTATGGCAAAACCAATACAGTACTGTAAAATAGAATAAAGTATTAAAAAAAAAAAAAAGAAAGTCACCAGATTTTTCTGGACTCCAGGGGGCTGGCCAGGCCTCTAAGGGCTCAAGAAAATCCAATACCCACTTGCTCTCTTATCTAAAGTGCCTCTTGACTTTCTGGTAACAATTGGTGTGTTTGCAGGCAGGTATGTAGTCCAGGCAGGGTGACAAATCAGTCAAAGGCCTGCTCTCTTCTTCATTTTAATTTCCCTATCAAAATCAAAACCATGACCAAGCTTTCATCTGAAACTTACTCTTTGCCACTGCCGTGCAGAAGAGCAAATTCTGGTGCTTCCTAAAGAGAATTCTTAGGATTCATTTCTTAACAAGTTTCATATATATCACACAGCATGGCAATTATGGCTGTCATGCTGTAAATTATATCTTAAGTACTTCTTTATGTTATCTGTTCTATTTCTTTATTTAAAATTTGTTTAACTGGATGGTAATTGCTTTACAATGTTATGTTGGTTTCTGCTATACAATAACACAAATCAGTCATAACCCTGTGTGTGTGTGTGTGTGTGTGCGTGTGTGTGTGTGTGTGTGTGTGTGTATCCTCCCTCTTGAGCCTTCCTCCCACCCTCCTCCCCATCCCACTCCTCTAGGTTGTCACAGAGCACCAGGCTGGGTTCCCTGTGTTATATAGCAGCTTCCCACTAGCTATCTATTTTACTCATGGCAGTGCACATATGTTAATGCTACTTTCTCAACTCATCCCACCCTCTCCTTTGCCCACTGTGTCCACAAGTCCCTTCTCTATGTCTGCACCTCCATCCCTTCCCTACAAATAGATTAATCAGTACCATTTTTCAAGGTTCCATATATATATGAATTAATATACGACATTTGTTTATCTCTTTTGCATCTGTCACTCTGTATAACAGGCTTCAGGTTCATCCACCTCAGTTTATTAGCAGTTGTTCTTTTTCATGGCCGAATAATGTTCATTTGTATATATGTACCACAACTTCTTTATACATTCATCTGTTGATGGACATTTAGGCTGCTTCCATGTACTGGCTATTATTGTAAATGGTGCTGCAACGAATATTGGGGTACAGGTGTACTTTTGAATTGTGGTTTTCTCAGGGTGTAGTGGGATTATTGGGTCATCTGGTAGATTTATTCCTAGTTTTTTTTTTAAACGAATCTCCATACTCTTCCATAGTGGCTGTATCAACTTACATTTCCACCAACAGTGCAAGAGGGTTCCCTTTTCTTCACATCCTGTTCGGAATTTATTGCTTGTAGATTTTATGATGATGGACATTCTGACTGGTATGAGGTGATACCTCATCATAGCTTTGATTCACATTTCTCTAATAATGAGAGATGTTGAGCATCTTTTCATGTGTATATTGGCCATCTGTATGTCTTCTTTGGAGAAATGTCTGTTCAGGTCTTTTGCCCATTTTTTGACTGGGTTGTTTGTTTTTCTGATATTAAGCTGTATGGGCTGCTTATATATGTTGGAGATTAACCCTTTATCATTGCTTCATTCGCAATTATTTTCTCCCCTTCTAAGGGTTATCTTTTCGTCTTGTCTATAGTTTCCTTTGCTATAAAAAAGCTTTACTTTTAATTAGGTCCCATTTGTTTATTTTTGTTTTTATTATCATTATTCTAGGAAGTGAGTCAAAGAGAATCTTGCTGCAATTTATGTCAAAGAGTGTTCTGCCTCTTTTCTTCAAGTTTTTTTAGTTTCTGGCCTTACATTTGTCTTTAATCCATTTTGAGTTTATTTTTGTATATGGTGTTAGGAAGTATTCTGATTTCATCCTTCTGTTTGTAACTGTCCAGTTTTCCCACCACCAGTTATTGAAAAGGTTGTATATTCTTGCCTGCTTTGTCCAAGATAAGGTGCTCATAGGTCTGTGGGTTTATCTCAGGTTTCTGTCTTGTTCCATTGGTCTATAGTTCTGTTTTTGTGCCAGTACCATACTGTCTTTAGGGCTTCCCTCATAGCTCAGTCAGTAAAGAATATGTCTGCAATGCAGGAGACCAGGGTTCGATTCCTGGGTCAGGAAGATCCCCTGGAGAAGGAAATGGGAAGCCACTCCAGTATTCTTGCCTGGAGAATCCCATGGACAGAGGAGCCTGGCAGGCTAGAGTCCATGGGGTCGCACAGAGTCTCACACGACTGGAGTGACTTAGCATGCATGCATGCATAGTTTTCTGCACACAAGTCTTTTGTCCCTTTAGGTAGATCTATTCCTAGGTACTTTATTCTTTTTGTTACAATGTTGAATGGAATTGTTTCCTTAATTTCTCTTTCTGATTTTTCATTGGTCGTGTATAGGAACGCGAGGGACTTCTGTGTATTAATTTTGTATCCTGCAACTTTACTAATGCATTGATTAGTTCTAGTAATTTTCTGGTGGCATCTTAAGGGTTTTTTTATGAATAGTATCATGTCATCTACAAACAGGAAGAGTTTTACTTCTTTTCCAATCTGGATTCTTTTTATTTTTCTTCTCTGATTGTCATGGCTAGGACTGCCAAAACTATATTGAATAATAGTGGTGAGAGTGGGCACCCTTGTCTTGTTCCTCTTCTTAGAGTAAATGCTTTCAGTTTTTTACCATTGAGAATAATGTTTGCTGTGGGTTTGTCATATATGGGCTTTAATATGTTGAGGTAGGTTCCTTATATGCCCATTTTCTGGAGAGTTTTGTGTTTTTTTTAAAATCATAAATGGGTATTGAATTTTGTCAAAAGCTTTCTCTGCATGTATGGAGGTGATCATATGATTTTTATCTTTCAGTTAGTTAATTTGGTGTATCACATTGATTGATCTGTATATGCTGAAGAATTCTTGCATCCCTGGGATAAACTCCACTTGATCCTAGTGTATGATTCTTTTAATGTGTTGTTGGATTCTGTTTGCTAGAATTTTGCTGAGGATTTTTGCATCTATGTTCAACAGTGATATTGGTCTGTAATTATTTTTTGTGTGTAGTATCTTTGTCTTATTTTGGTATCAGGATGATGGTGGCCTTGTAAAATGAGTTTGGGATCTTTCCACCCTCTGCAATTTTTTGGAAGAGTGGCCACGGACAGTCTTAAGTCTTCTATGTACACATATATTCATTTTTCTTGGGTAAGTAGCTGGAAGTAGAATTGCTGGACACAGGGTATCTTTAACTTTACATAAACTGCCAGAGTGGCTTCCAAAATGGCTATAATCTTTTACACTATCATCAGTAATTTATGAGAGTTTCATTTATCCCAGAACAAAGCTTTCATGCTACCCCTTTATAGCTATCGCTACCCATCCCACCATTGCTAATCTGGTAACAACTAACCAATTTTCCATCCTTATACTTTTGTTAGTTAAAAAATGTTATATAAATAGACTCTTACCATAGGTAACTTTTAAAGACTGTTTTTTTTACACTCAGCATAATTCCCTTGCATTCCATCAAAATTATTATGTATCAATAGTCTCGTTGGTTTCTTTTGTGTAGTGCTCCATGGTATAGCTATACCACAGTTGGCCACATTTTATTTAACCATTAACCTATTAGAGGACACTTGGATAATTTCCAGATTTTAGCTATTTTTGTGTTGAACAGATTTTTGCGCGAATATAGGTTTTATTTTTCTAGTGTAAATACCCAAGAGATCATTGGCTAGATTATATGATATGGTAGAAAAAATAATGGCCCTCCAAAGATGTCTAGGCCCAATCCTTAGGATCTGTGAATATGTTGCCTTATGTGACAAAAGGGACTTTGTATATGCAAATATATTAAGGATTTTGAGGAGGGAAGAATTTCCTTGATTATCTTCATGGGCTCAAAACAATCAAAAGGGCCTTAATGAGAAAGAGGCAAAAGATATCAGAGTCACAGATATTTGAAGATGCTACCCTGCTGGCTTTGAAGATAAAGAGACATGAGCCAAGGAATTGCAAGTGGCTTCTAGAAGCTGGAAAGGTGAGGAATAGATTCTTCCCTAGAACTTCCAGAAGAAACACAGTGCACTCACAGTTTGATTTTAACTCACAAGACCTTTTCTTACTTCTGACCTCCGAAACCGTAGGTAATGAATTTGTGTTGTTTTCAGCTAGTAAGTTTGTGGTAACTTGTTAACAGCTTAAATATAAAGCTAATACATATTGTAAATGATTCTTTTTTTGTTTTAGAAGGGACTCCCAAACTATTTTCCAAAGTGAACAAAGGTGGAAAATCGTAGTATATATGACTGATATAGGCAGAGATAGATCACTAAGTACATAGGATAAGATAAGTTTAGATTTATCCATTGTGGAATAGGAAATCATCAGAAGATTTCCTTGGAAGAAAAGTTATGACCAACCTAGACAGAATATTATAAAGCAGAGATATTACTTTGCCAACAAAGGTCCATCTGATCAAAGCTATGGTTTTTCCAGTGGTCATGAATGGATGTGAGAGTTGGACTACAAAGCAAGCTGAGTGCTAAAGAATTGA
>SJYW01049628.1:435854-486053 GCA_006410735.1 Raphicerus campestris
CTGAAGAATTCTTGCATCCCTGGGATAAACTCCACTTGATCCTAGTGTATGATTCTTTTAATGTGTTGTTGGATTCTGTTTGCTAGAATTTTGCTGAGGATTTTTGCATCTATGTTCAACAGTGATATTGGTCTGTAATTATTTTTTGTGTGTAGTATCTTTGTCTTATTTTGGTATCAGGATGATGGTGGCCTTGTAAAATGAGTTTGGGATCTTTCCACCCTCTGCAATTTTTTGGAAGAGTGGCCACGGACAGTCTTAAGTCTTCTATGTACACATATATTCATTTTTCTTGGGTAAGTAGCTGGAAGTAGAATTGCTGGACACAGGGTATCTTTAACTTTATATAAACTGCCAGAGTGGCTTCCAAAATGGCTATAATCTTTTACACTATCATCAGTAATTTATGAGAGTTTCATTTATCCCAGAACAAAGCTTTCATGCTACCCCTTTATAGCTATAGCTACCCATCTCACCATTGCTAATCTGGTAACAACTAACCAATTTTCCATCCTTATACTTTTGTTAGTTAAAAAATGTTATATAAATAGACTCTTACCATAGGTAACTTTTAAAGACTGTTTTTTTTACACTCAGCATAATTCCCTTGCATTCCATCAAAATTATTATGTATCAATAGTCTCGTTGGTTTCTTTTGTGTAGTGCTCCATGGTATAGCTATACCACAGTTGGCCACATTTTATTTAACCATTAACCTATTAGAGGACACTTGGATAATTTCCAGATTTTAGCTATTTTTGTGTTGAACAGATTTTTGCACGAATATAGGTTTTATTTTTCTAGTGTAAATACCCAAGAGATCATTGGCTAGATTATATGATATGGTAGAAAAAATAATGGCCCTCCAAAGATGTCTAGGCCTAATCCTTAGGATCTGTGAATATGTTGCCTTATGTGACAAAAGGGACTATGTATATGCAAATATATTAAGGATTTTGAGGAGGGAAGAATTTCCTTGATTATCTTCATGGGCTCAAAACAATCAAAAGGGCCTTAATGAGAAAGAGGCAAAAGATATCAGAGTCACAGATATTTGAAGATGCTACCCTGCTGGCTTTGAAGATAAAGAGACATGAGCCAAGGAATTGCAAGTGGCTTCTAGAAGCTGGAAAGGTGAGGAGTAGATTCTTCCCTAGAACTTCCAGAAGAAACACAGTGCGCTCACAGTTTGATTTTAACTCACAAGACCTATTCTTACTTCTGAACTCTGAAACCGTAGGTAATGAATTTGTGTTGTTTTCAGCTAGTAAGTTTGTGGTAATTTGTTAACAGCTTAAATATAAAGCTAATACATATTGTAAATGATTCTTTTTTTTGTTTTAGAAGGGACTCCCAAACTATTTTCCAAAGTGAACAAAGGTGGAAAATCGTAGTATACATGACTGATATAGGCAGGGATAGATCACTAAGTACATAGGATAAGATAAGTTTAGATTTATCCATTGTGGAATAGGAAATCATCAGATTTCCTTGGAAGAAAAGTTATGACAAACCTAGACAGAATATTATAAANGCTACCCTGCTGGCTTTGAAGATAAAGAGACATGAGCCAAGGAATTGCAAGTGGCTTCTAGAAGCTGGAAAGGTGAGGAATAGATTCTTCCCTAGAACTTCCAGAAGAAACACAGTGCACTCACAGTTTGATTTTAACTCACAAGACCTTTTCTTACTTCTGACCTCCGAAACCGTAGGTAATGAATTTGTGTTGTTTTCAGCTAGTAAGTTTGTGGTAACTTGTTAACAGCTTAAATATAAAGCTAATACATATTGTAAATGATTCTTTTTTTGTTTTAGAAGGGACTCCCAAACTATTTTCCAAAGTGAACAAAGGTGGAAAATCGTAGTATATATGACTGATATAGGCAGAGATAGATCACTAAGTACATAGGATAAGATAAGTTTAGATTTATCCATTGTGGAATAGGAAATCATCAGAAGATTTCCTTGGAAGAAAAGTTATGACCAACCTAGACAGAATATTATAAAGCAGAGATATTACTTTGCCAACAAAGGTCCATCTGATCAAAGCTATGGTTTTTCCAGTGGTCATGAATGGATGTGAGAGTTGGACTACAAAGCAAGCTGAGTGCTAAAGAATTGAGTTTTGAACTGTGGTGTTAGAGAAGACTCTTGAGAGTAGCTTGGGCAGCAAGGAGATCCAACCAGTCCATCCTAAAGGAAATCAGTCCTGTATATTCATTGGAAGGACTGATGCTGAAGGTGAAACTCCAATACTTTGGCCACCTGATGTGAAGAACTGACTCATTGGAAAAGACCCTGATGCTGGTAAAGATTAAAGGTGGAAGGAGAAGGGGACGACAGAGGATGAGATGGTTGGATGGCATCACTGACTCGATGGACGTGCATTTGAGTAAACTCTGGGTGTTGGTGATGCACAGGGAAGCCTGGCGTGCTACAGTCCATGGGGTCACAGAGTCGGAATGACTAAGTGACTGCATTGAACTGAACTGAGATTTCAAGCAAGCGAAGGGGCATGATATGATTTATGTCTGAAAATGATCACTCTCATTGCTATGACAGTGATTTAGAATGGGGCAAGAATAGAGAACACCAATTAAGAGATTATTACATCGATTAGGTTGATTGCCATGGAGTTGGATGGAAAGTGACAGATTTAAGATTTGTCTGCTGGAATATAGACAACAGATTTGCTACTGGACTGGCTATGAGTGTGAAGGAAAGAGATGCTTTTGCTTGAAAAGTAGGCAATAGTGTTGTCTTTAATATTGAATGATTATTATTTGGAGTATGTGTTGCTGAAAGGGCAGAGATATAAAATAAGCCACTAAATATATGAATTTGAGTTAATTGACAGATTGGTTCTAGAAACAAATCTGAGAGTGATTAATTAGTGGTTCAGTTTATAAACTTGGATGGAATTAACCTAGAAGAGTACAGATAAAGAAGAGAAAGAGGAATCAGGACACTTTAATTTATAGTGATGATGAAGGTTTCCCAGGTGGATCAGAGGTAAAGAATCCACCAGCCAATACAGGAGATGCAGGTTCAACCCCTGGTCAGAAAGATCCCTTGGAGGAGGAAATGGCAACCCACTCCAATATTGTTGCCTGGGAAATCCCATGGACAGAGGAGCCTGGAGGGCTACGGTTCATGGGGTTGCAAAGAATCAGACACAACTGAGTGACTGAGCACACACACACACCACACACAGTGTATGAAGAGCTTTGAAAATAAACAACCCAATCATAACTCTTTATGGAAGGGGAGAAAGATGAGAGTATAAAACCATGAAGCCCCCCAAAATCTTACAGTAAAGACACTATAGACATTTGTGTCGAATGCTACTGAGAAGTCAAATAATCTGTTTATGGCTGAAATTAAGTTGTGTCAGTTACATACAATGAAGAGTAGACCAAGAAATGGGGGAATGAGTCTCAAGATGGACAATGGAATCTGAGTTAGATGCATAAGGAAGGAAATGAGGAGACAGGAGGTGATACGGTTTGGTGAATCAATAGGTTCAGTGAAGCTGAAGTTAGATGTTAGAGCATGAGTACTAAAATATGTGAGCTGCAAGTGTTGGTAGTAAAAGATGATTGAAATGAAGATTTTGGAAATGGTACAGTAATTAAATGAGATCAAAGTCTGTATGATCATAGGAAATATGGAAGAAGGCAACACTAGAATAGAAGACAAGAGACCCCAGGCAGGATGTTAAACATGCAGTCCATGTGGATATTGAAATTACCAAGATGTCAAGAGTAGCAAATGACAGAGCCAATGAACCTGGTATCAGTGATTCACCCAACTCAACTTAATCTCTCCATCTTTCAACTTTCTTTTAAATTCTGTACCTCCTTAGAAGCTTTGCCTTATTCTTTGCCTTTTGTGTACTTCTTTCCTACTTCTAAGATTGGGCAATGAAAATAAGTTTGTTGCTATCTCTCTTCTATAGGACAAAGCACCCATTTTTCTAATACAGTGTTTCCATGTATGAGAGATTATAACAGTGACCTTAAGACCTCTGTATGATGGAGGGCAGAACCATTTCACTAAGGGCCAGTCCGGTTTGGAAGAGATGGGAGAATAATGCTTTACAGAAATCATCTCATGACAAAGATATACAGAAACAGTCAAAATTTATTTATTTTAGAAGAGGTTTTCAATTTTTAAATAATACAAAAATAAACAGCTATTTGTTTCAACACTTACCGTTTACATAAATTAATTTAATCATACATAGTCTGAGGCACCAAAACACTCACATATTCCAAATTCCCAGATTCAGTCATTCAGATATTAACAAATCAGTTTTTTAAAAAATATCAATGAAGGTAACAGTTTTTTAATACAAGCTCTTCTACTATTGACTCTTTCTTAACCATAAATCATTTAAACATAAAATCTTGAAAATTCCCCTGAGTTATTTCTCTTTAATGAAATTTCATTTTTCTCCCTCTGCCTAACAGGCATACTTTTTCAATTATTTACATAAATACTGATTTTCAGTGCATGATTTTAAAATATTAAGACCCACAGTGCTTTGTAAAGAATGTTTCTCCAGAAAGTTAGGGGTGAATGAATTAATGAAACATCCTCAAGTCCTTCAAAAATGTATACACTGTCGGTGTTATAGAACATCCAGGGTAATGAGACAATGTTCTCTGTGGGCTGGCAAACAGGTAAACCTTAAAGATGAATTCCAACTTTACATCTCAATATACCAGAGTTGGATTCCTAACATGTTTTCACAAATCTTAATCCAAACATTTATATTATAGCAATCCAGAGAGGTAATCCTAGAAGATACATTGATTCTGACATAATGCCAAAAAACAACACCATGCAGCCTTAAACCCAGTTTATAACAGTCATCCTAAGAAGACATACTAGCTCTCAATAAATTAAATTAATATACAGTACCAGAAAATGTCAACTGACAATGAGATGTGGCAAAGAAGCATTGTCTCCCTGGGAACTATTCAGCAGTTATTTGCTTTTAAATGAGGAAAGACATTAATTAGAATAGGAATACTTTCTTGGTGTCAAGAACCCCCTGTGGCTTTAAGGTATTGGGCTTTCTATTAGGTTATAGTTTTTGTAAAGTTCTCTGCCTTTCACTTAAAATGAATGCATACCTTTTTGTAAAGGCCTTTTGTAGTAGTTCTGAGCTGAGGATTTCCTGAAAACTTGCATAAGTTCAGGTAAGAAAGTACAGGCAGAGTCCAAAAAAACACACACACTCAGACCTTAAAACCAGGAAAACAAAACAGACGAAGTAAACTGATCTGCAAATGGCTAAAAGAAGACCACAAAAGGACCAGTGCGTAGACAGCTGTTTCTCAGGCATCATAGGAGACGCCCTGGAAAGACTGACAGTGTCGAAACGTGCAGCATTTTGTCATTTTGCAACAGCACTTAACATGTTCAAACTTAGCTTTTGTTCTTATTATAAGCTGAAATTCAAGTAAAAAGATGTCATACTCATTTCCCATTGGATTGTACAGAAGAATGAAGACTGCTTTCCCCTTTAACTTGAAGAAACTTCGACATCTTTAAAATCAACATGGAAATCTTCACAAGTATGACCCCCTTTTTCTCCTTAACAGAAGATGTTAAGTAACACAAGGAGTTTCATATAAATATTAAATAATTAAGTTAAAAGAAACAGTTCATATAAATAAATAAATATGACCACTAGGCTTCTACAGTTCGGTTGAACGTTCCTTTAGTAGGACTGTGGGGTTGATGTCATCTAGTCCAGAGTGGGAAGAGCTTGCATTAATGGTGGCTGTTTTGGTGAGGTGTGTATCTTGAACACTGAATGAGGTAAAGGGACAGCCTTTCACGTTACTGCAGATGAGAGACTGAATTGAGGCAGTGTTGATGATTTTAAAACCTACTTCTCCACCAAAAGTGCTAGGCTTCCAGTACTCAGGAGAACATATAGGATTACCCATAAGTCCTTTCAGGGAGAATGGTGCTCCGGCTTCTACCATGGTCTCCCCAAAGATGGCGTCCGGACGGGGCTTCTCCACCAGAAGGGCGGGATACAGCTCCATGGCATCTATGTCTCCGTAGAGCGCTTCTAACTCTGCAGCCATTTCCTTCTCTCCTGTGAGGGTGACCAGACAAAGACACAACCAATGTCAAACTTTTGACAAAATGAAGAGTTTTACCCCCTTCGCTCAATTTGCTTTCAAATTCTGTGTTGTTTCCATTTGCCCCTTGGCTCTTTGAAGAAGTTTAGAAACTGTCTCTCACCTGTCAGTTCCTCAAATGATTCATAGGGCTTCAGCAGAAAACGTTTGCGATACTCATTAAAAGACTGGTATTTCATCTCTCTGCTCTGGTCAAGTGAAGCCTTTGATACTTTCTCTACTGCGACTGGAAGATTCCTACCGCCAGCGACCTGTGGAAAATGAATTAAATTGTAGAACATGTTAATTGAGTTTTAGGCATATGTAAGACTTTTGGGGGGAGGTGGAGGCATGCTAAGTGCCCTGTGGGATTTTAGTTCCTGACCAGGGACTGAACCCAGCCCCTCAGCAGTGAGAGCAAGAAATTCTAACCACTGCACCACCAGGGAATTCCCAAGATTTCTATTTTAAAAGCATCCCTTGAGTGCCAAGTAGGTAAACTGAAGCTACCAGCTTCAGTTTGGAATATTTATAGATTATTTCTATGATCTAGATTATAATGGTAAAATTATATTATAATCAAGATCATATAATATTAAATATATATATTACATATCCTTCTTACTTCAAGGAAAGATTACTAGCAATAATTAATCTTTCAGTAAGTTTAAGAAAAATCTTTTCTGCAGCAGACATTCTAGTTACCAACTAGTCCTTTGTTTTATTTTATTTTTCACTAATAATGCTTACCCTGCCAGCACTTTGCCTGGTAAATGATTCAACAAACTGAGTGACACCATGTTCCAGTAAGACAGAGTTGTTATAGATAAACTGCTGATAGTTGTACTCCTGGCCATCAATCTGAAAGACGTCAGGCAGAAGGGGATGCCAGTGGTAGAGCGTGTTAAACTCAGCAGCAATACGGTTTTGGTACTGGAACTGTTGGTTGAACAGCAGCTCTGGGTCAAACTTCAGTTTGAAGTGATAGCCACTCAAGTGCTGTACGTAGTCTTCAATCACAATCTTAATAGTTTCTCCTACGGGCACAAAAGAAAAAATTGAAAACATGATGAATTCTTTCTGCTCACAAATGTTCAAGCAACTGACATGCAACTGGTCATTTGGCATTCCTATCTAGATTTTCTTTTCCATCATGGAAAGGCAGGTGTCTGATGAATCCAGCTGAAGGACTGAATGAAGATGGAGCAGGTGATTGTACATGCATGACACTCCAAGTAGTATATTCCTCCCAAGCAAAGGAAACAAGTTAGTTTTCTTTGAGGAAGAGGGTTTTCTTCAAGTGATTTGCTCTTCTTGCTTACCTATCAGGATTAGCCTGCTTGTCTGGAACAACTGCTCATCGCCCCATTCTGGATGCTCTTGTTTAAGCACATCACACACTCTGTTGTGCTCCCGCAGCCAAATGGTGGCATACATCATCAGACCAGGCACCAGACCAAAGACCTCCTGGCCCACAGCAAACTTCAAGTGTTCAGGAACATGAGGCGGGTAGATCATTTCGACCTGAGTATCTTTGACAGTGGGAGGATACATCTCTCCATTAATCATCTAAAAAAGTATCAGTAAGAAGAGGTAATGAAAACAAATTTTCATCATTAAAGATTTAGAACATAGGTGGGTGGTGAGTGGTAATAAATTCTTAATATTTAAATGGAACAAACCTGATATTTCATTTTTCCATCCTTGAAAAGGCGCAGCTTATGCTGTCTCTCTAAAGATTCACCATAAACATGACTTAAGTCCACCTGGAAGATTATGGAAAATTTTTGGTTTGCTACTGAAGTTGTTCTTATGTAAAATGCCTAGGATGTATTTATTATTAAATAATGTGATGATGTAGTTTGCTTTAAATTTTTTCAGTAACACATTTTTTTTTCATAGCCACAAAATAATAACTTGTTTATCCACTAAAAATAACCCCATAGCTTATAAATCTAAATGTCTCCTATTAGTGTCTCATATGGAGCCTGTATCAGAAATTTTCACTGTATATGATATTTCTTTTAAAAAGCAGCAGAAAATGTTCTGATATAAAATACTTATTAATTGAAGCTATGTTACTGAAACCCAAGAGATAATAATGCTGCAAAAATCTCACCTTATAATATTTAAGGCAGCATAATCAAGGTAACAAATTTTTTTGAAGACAACTTTTTTGCAGATCCAATATTTTAAACTAAAAATATGAGTCAAACTACAAATAATAATCTGTATATATGTATGTAAGTATGTGTTATGTATTTTTTTACTCAACCAGTGAGATAAAATGGAAACTCCATTAAGGTTTTTACACACAGAACTTGATTTGCTACAAATTCTCATTTAACTCTGTCTCACCCCATGGTTCTTTCCCTTAGTGAAAGCTGGTCCTCGTTCAAAATCTGTCTTGAAAAATTGATGGGTGAAGTGCTGGGCAAAGAATGCAAACATCAGATTTGTGCCCTGGGGATCAGGAATGAACTTTCTTCTTAGAAGTACTTTTTTCACAACTTCTTTTGAATCAGGAAGCTCTTTCCTCCCTATAAAAAATGAGAAAGCCAAAATAAGAACCCATTTATATATTTAAGGAAGCAGAGAGTAAACTGTCAATTTACCAGGGTCTTCTTCACTTACAGGAAAAATACAACTTTGAACAGGATCATAATATTAATGGAAGTTCTAAGATATAGGGGAACAACCTCTTACTGAATAATCTACTTTAACTAGTATTAATTCAGTTTTAATGAAAGAATTTTAGAACATATGACATTATACCAAAATGTCTGGGCTTCTCTGGTGGCTCAGATGATAAAGAATCTGCCTGCAATGCAGAAGACCCAGGTTCGATACCTAGGTTAGGAAGATACCCTGGAGAAAAGAATGGCAACCCATCCAGTACTCTTGCTCGGAGAATTCCATGGAC
This sequence comes from Raphicerus campestris, assembly GCA_006410735.1. Classification (NCBI taxonomy): domain Eukaryota; kingdom Metazoa; phylum Chordata; class Mammalia; order Artiodactyla; family Bovidae; genus Raphicerus; species Raphicerus campestris. The sequence goes on from SJYW01049628.1 coordinate 444,921, forward strand.
TTAGAAGCCTGGCTAGCCACAGTCCATGGGGTCGCAAAGAGTTGGACACAACTGAGTGACTAACATTTTCACTTTTTCATACCGAAATGCCTATTTGCTTCCACGGAATAGTTTACATGGACTCACAGTTTCAACAAATATCCAGAGATATCCATAAGAAGGGAAAAATGGTTTTATTAACAAATAATCATAGTTTGGGGTCAAATTTTCTAGGTATCAATCCAGTCCCAGTTACAGTTAATATAACTGTCTCCTCTCACTCACCTTTCACACCCATGGGTGTTGGGCAGTCATCAGGCACAGGAGGAAGAGCTCTGGTATAATAGGACAGGTTAGAAAAGGCTTCCCAGCTTTTATAGCTGTAGTGCACATTATAAGTTGGTGGACTCTCAATCAAATGTGATCTCGCTGAAATTTTAGAGGAAAAAAAATGTTATTTGTTCCCATCCACAAAGCAAATCAATGCTCATTTTTATTGTATAATGTACAAAGTGGCACTAGAATACATTTAATTAATACAAAGATACTCCATTTTAAAGCAATCATACTTTAAAGCCTGCTACTGGTGCTCAAAAAAGAGGAAAGAATGATGTATTAAAAGGCATCTTTGATAAAGTATATATTCTTTACAGAAGATGTTTTGGTCTAGCCATTTTGATTTTTTTCAAATAACCATTCACTTATTGTTCAAGAGGCCCATAAGCAAAATGTCTGGGCTTGACACTCACATTAGAAATAAAGGTTACTTTCTTGCCAACCCCAGTCCAAATTATTCATTTATTTTAATGGGTGCAATTCCCATAGCCATTCAATAAACAACGGGACCACGCGTCCTTCACAAACCATCGAGAACAGTGAAGGTCAGCAGAGGCAGGCAGTATTTTAAGTAGAATTCTGCCTGTGAGACAGAACTTTAGAAATTTCAAGGGATTCAGATGTCAATATTTTTGGCCATTAAGATAGTAGGCAAACTAAAATGGTATATTTAAACATGTTTTGAATTAAGTTTTAAAAACTAAAATTTATAAAGTACATTTTTCTTTGAGACAGCTGAGAACCCTAGAAAGTGATTTGTACTTACACGTCAACACATATCTCATAATCATATTTCGCAGGAAGGAGATCTTATTGACAATGTTCCAGACTCCCTTGAAGTGGGTAAGTATGTAGTGTACTGTGTCGGGAGTGGGTTTCAGGAGTAATTTTATTCTCGTCAGAAATTCAGCTGCAATGAGAGGAAAAATAAATTAACGGGACACATTATAAGACACAGTTCTGTAAAATGATAACTGTATATACCCCATTCCAAATGAGGGCACTCAGCAACAAACTTACGTGTGGTGCAGTTTTCACCATAGAATCCTGTTCGGGTGCAGTCACATTTATACTGGTCAAATCCTACACTCATACATACACCTCGATTCTGGCATGGATGGGAACAGCAAGGATTTGCTACAAAAACAGTACAGACAGTGAATAAATAATTTTTCAGTGTCAATCTTGACTGAAGCATTTAATTGCTTTACTTACTATGAGTCAACTTCACAATAAAAAATTCAAGAAATATACAGGTAGTCATGGGAAAACTTTTTTTTGTGGACTTGCCTCACAGAATGGTTATAATGTAGAAATACTAACTTCCTTTTCTAAATAAAGGTCACAGAATATTCCACCAGGGAAATCATGTTGCTAAATTTTTCTTAGAAACTTTAGAGGCTCAAATTAGCCTTTAGAAGAGGCTCAAAGTAGGACTTTCAAAACTAAAGGGAATAGACCGAGTATTTTAATCAAACTTTGGTTTTTTTTTTTTTTTTTCCCCTTCTTCTTCTTTCTTCTCTGTCATAAAGCTGGAGAAAGATCTGGAGGAAGAACATTCTAAGTTTAGAGGAAAACAAGTGCAAAGGCCCTGAGGCATGCCTGACAGCAGAAGAGGGAGAGGTGGACGCTAAGTTCAGAAAAGGTGAATGCAGATCCTGTGGATTTTATGAGAATTTGGGTTTTATTCCACGTGTCAGGGGAGATCATTGATTTACAGTATTAAGGTGGCATGACTTAATTTACATTAAAAAAACAACGACAAAAATAAACTACAGAGAAATTTACAAAGTAAAAACAGTTTGCTTTTAAGCTATTCTGTTTATCTTAAAAAACAATCTGGTCTTCCCTGGGAGGGGAAAGCACAAACTAGGGAAGTTGTATAATACAATTATTTTCATTCAATAGCAGTTAGGTGCTATAGAAAACCATCTCACATATATTGATCAGAACCTGTTGTCTTATAATGACAACCTGCAAATTAGCATCCCCGTTCCTATTTAGCAGATGAGAAAAGATGGGTGCAATAACTGGACCATGAAGAACAGGGCTGAGGGCAAAGCGGGGGTACCCGTCCAGTTTATTTGGACTCGAGTGGTCCGGGCTCGGCTTCTGAATTCTGGGAGTATTTAGAATACCTGGAGTTCCCGGGAGAAGTCTGAGCAGAAACTCCAGCCCGGGTGGACCGAGCCGCGGAATCCCGGGCGCGGGCGCCAGGAACTCACTCACCTGCACCGCAGAGCGCCACGGCGGCGCAGAGCAGCAGGGCCGGGGCGAGCATCTCGGCTGCGGGCGGGGCGCGGGGCCGGCGGAGGCGTCGAGGTGCGCGGATCGGAGCTGCGGGCCGGAGGAGGCGCTGTGCGGAGTTCCGGGGCGTCCTCTGACGCTCGCTGCGAGTCCTTTGACAACTGGCAGCTAACGGAGAGGCCCTTCCTTTTATGCGTGAAATAGCCCACGTGACGGCATGACTCTTTCTTTCCGCCTTTCCTTCCCCCCTTCCAAAACTTTNCCTCTGACGCTCGCTGCGAGTCCTTTGACAACTGGCAGCTAACGGAGAGGCCCTTCCTTTTATGCGTGAAATAGCCCACGTGACGGCATGACTCTTTCTTTCCGCCTTTCCTTCCCCCCTTCCAAAACTTTTCCCCCTCTTTCTACTTAAACAATTGCGTAAGAGCCGGGTGGGGGTAGGGTTTCTTTCTTTCTTTCTTTTTTAGCTACGCAAACTAGAAAATCGGAAATGGGGAGTCGCGCTTGGCTTCCCTAAGGTGGGTGCAAAGCGGATCGCCCCCTCCCAGTTCCGACCTTCCAGCGCCCCGCGGCCGGTGTCTCCACCGCTGGCGCCGGGCTTCGCGCGAGACTCCTTTCCTTCTGTCGCAGTTGGGACCGAGGCTTCCGAGAGGGGGTCCGAGGTAGACTTTCNTTCTGCAAATATTAATATTTTGCCATCTAGCCAAGTGAACCTGACTTGTTTCATCCGTGAGAGCCCCACTTTTAATCCACCTCTTTTGTAAGCTGATGGGTTTCACATTGCTGTACCTGACTCAGAACTGAAGTCTCAAAGTAAAAACTGGGGCCTTGCTGCTGTGTGTTTATGTATATCTCTTTTTTGGAAAATATTGCCCTTGTTGATTAAAAATAGCTCTATTTAATTGGCCTAAATAATAGTAATAAGCACTTTTAAACCAAAAACATTCTAAATACAAGAGAAATCAAGTTAAATGAGTTTCCATTTCACATGAACTGGAAAACATGTAATATTACATTAGTACCTGATATTAATGATTGATTGTTGATCTAATAATAATATAGACATGTCTTGAATCATCAACATATTAAATATAATATTAAGTATAAAACTTTCATTGTGCCTAGGTTTAACATAAATAAGCTATTACATCTGTTACAAATGTCAGCAAGTACCTCAATGTGGAAAAAACCTTTAAGGAAACTAAGATGTGTTTTCAATAGATGGTGTGATGAATAAAAAAAAAATAATACAGAAAAGAGTTATGCATGATGANTAACATAAATAAGCTATTACATCTGTTACAAATGTCAGCAAGTACCTCAATGTGGAAAAAACCTTTAGGGAAACTAAGATGTGTTTTCAATAGATGATGTGATGAATAAAAAAAATAATACAGAAGAGAGTTATGCATGATGATGTAAGAAAGATACGGTCTTTTCTATCAAAAGAGAAGTTATAAGAAATAAAGAAGAAATTTATTTTCACAACAGTTGAACAGAAAGATATATAGCCGGCTTGTGAATAAGATTCCTACTATGGTGGCTTCCCCGATAGCTCAGTTGGTAAAGAATCTGCAATCCAGGAGACCCCAGTTCGATTCCTGGGTTGGGAAGATCCCCTGGAGAAAGGATAGGCTACCTATTCCAGTATTCTTGGGCTTCCCTTGTGGCTCAGCTGGTAAAGAATCTGCCTGCAATGTGGGAGACCTGGGTTCAATCCCTGGGTTGTGAAGATCCCATGGAGAAGGGAAAGGCTACCCACTCCAGTATTCTGGCCTGGAGAATTCCATGGAATCCATGGGGTTGCAAAGAGTAGGACATGACTGAGCCCGTGCCAATCCTTTGTTCTTTTCACTTCTGATTCTCTTTCCTCATAAGAACAGTTTGGCAGGTTTGGCAGGTTTTATCCTGGGCNGTAAAGAATCTGCCTGCAATGTGGGAGACCTGGGTTCAATCCCTGGGTTGTGGAAATCCCATGGAGAAGGGAAGGGCTACCCACTCCAGTATTCTGGCCTGGAGAATTCCATGGAATCCATGGGGTTGCAAAGAGTCGGACATGACTGAGCCAGTGCCAATCCTTTGTTCTTTTCACTTCTGATTCTCTTTCCTCATACAGTTTGGCAGGTTTGGCAGGTTTTATCCTGGACATGTGCAAAGAACTAAGTGAAAGTTGTTCAGTTATGTCCAACTCTTTGAGACCCCCTTGGAATTCTCCAAGTCAGAATACTGGCGTGGGTAGCCTTTCCCTTCTCCAGGGGATCTTCCTAACCCAGGGATTGAACCCAGGTCTCCCGCATTGCAGGCGGATTATTTACCAGCTGAACCACAAGGGAAGCCCAAAGAACTCAAAGGGTAGGGAAAATAGTTACCAACTGTCCAGTAAAAACAGGTGACATCTGAGAAAGATTCTAACTCTGTGGTCCTTAACCTATGAAGAGCCAAGGGAGGGAACGAACCTGAGTCCTAAAGATAAAAACCAAGCGGATTCCCCACTGGATGTGCTTGCTCCACGACTTTTATCTGTAGCAACCCCTTTGGCAGAAGTTAGGACAGCCTTGATGAGCCATTTTTGACTATTTTATTCCTGCCACGCTGTTTGAGAGCATTTCCAACAATCAGAATTTCCAAAAACTTGGATTTGGCTTTGTCTTTAAGTGACTTATATTTGCTTTTGAGATCTCTGGTTACTTCATGGAATAGATATTGTCCAAGTGTCTTTATCAATTAATCATGATTAATTGATTTTTAACCATGATTTTTAAGTTGTTTGTCTAACCATGATTTTTAAGTTGTTTGTCATTTATAGATACTTTTGTACTGTGATGCTGTTATAAAAAGGGCTTCACTATCAAGGAGATTCACTGGAAGGTTATGGAAGCAGTTACAAGAGTTTCACATCAGAATGATGCTATGTGGGCCAAGATGGTGGACTAATCAGCTGGCTTTCTGAATAAAGTTGTTTTCCTTGCCTCAACACCTAGTCTCTCAGGCTCACTGGCCTACCATGTGGTGAGCAGAGCAAGCCTGGACTCAGTTAACACTTCAGCTCTTTGTGACCCCATAATCTGCAGCACAGCACTTTCCTCTGCCCTCCACTATCTCCCAGAATTTCCTCAAATTCATGTCCATTGAGTTAGTGATGCTAACATCTCATCTTCTGCCAACCTCTTCTTCTTTTGCCTTCAATCTTTCTCAGCATCAGGGTCTTTTCCAATGAGTTGGCTTTTTGCATCAGGTGGCCAAAGTATTGGAACTTCAGCATCAGCATAAAGCTATTTTCCTTTAATATTCACCATAGGAGTTAACAGGCTCACAATCCAACCAGATTTATCATTTGTTAGCATTTGTCAGTATTTCAAGTGCTACACATTTCAATAAATATTTATTGAATAAATGAATGGAATTGTCTTCTGTGGTTTCCATGGTGGCACAGTGGTAAAGAACATTCCTGCCAATGCATGAGATGAGGGTTTGATCACTGGGTTGGNTAAATATTTATTGAATAAATGAATGGAATTGTCTTCTGTGGTTTCCATGGTGGCACAGTGGTAAAGAACATTCCTGCCAATGCATGAGATGAGGGTTCGATCACTGGGTTAGGTGGATCCCCTGGAGAAAGAAATGGTAACCCACTCCAGTATTCTGGCCTGGAGAATTCCATGGACAGAAGAGGCTGGTGGGCTACAGTAAATGGGGTTGCAAAGAGTCAGACATGACTTAGTGACTAAACAACAATGACATCTTCTGTGAAGTTCATGCTGAAAACTCAGCCTCTATGCACTTGATACTGAATCAAATCTTAGAGACAGAAGTTGGAGTGAAGCAGAAAAGAAATAGCTTTATTTCTTTGCTTGAGAAGGGAGGACACAACGGATTCCTGTGTCACAAAATTGTGTGTCCTAAGCCAGGAAGATTTGATGAGAAGTTTTAGAGCAAGAGTTCAAGGATGAGATTGCTGATAAGGATCAGGTATGTGTAACCTTTAACCTGGCCTCAAGTGATCTCCTGATGATCTTCTCTAGTTCCTTTAATCTGGCCTCTGGTGGTCTTCTCTGGAATGAAGAATGGTAACATCTTCCATTTGAGCTATTTATAGCTCAAAGATATTGTCATGTGTATCCCATGAGGTTGACTCTGCCCCAAGGCTGCACTATTGCTTCTAGGCTGCTCTTCCCTTATCTGTGTATCCCCTCCCTTCCCTGACTAGCAACTGTTGGAGCTCAGAGAATAAGGTCATGGAGGCTGGCGTCTACTTTGTGCAAAAAATGGGGGACAGAGAAAGGCTTCTATGCCCAGGAGTCCCACATGGTCTTGCTTGGTTTCAAAATCAGCTCTAATAATTAGATGATCTTCATTTCATCTTATAGTCCTTTCCTAAAGTTTGAATTTCCAAATCAATGGTATCAACATTTTTAAAGCTTTTTTTTTTTTAAAATGCAATAGTTATGGCTGACACTGCTGGAGGCCTCTCCTGCCAGGAACTGCTCTGACCCTTTGTACAGATCTACAGATTAATGATGCAGGTTCAATCCCTGGATCAGGAAGATACCCTGTGGGAGGACCTGGCAACCCCCTCCAGTATTCTTGCCTGGAGAATCCCCATGGACAGAGGAGCCTAGTGGGCTAAAGTCACATATCTTATAAACTGCAGGAGTCCATAGGCAAACACTGGAAGGCAAGAACCTTCAAGCTGAAAGCACACATTTTGAGTGATAAGGGTCTGAGTAGCAAAGAAAGATAGGGATAGGAGGGAATATCCTGCATCCAAATGTAACTTTTTTTCTCATTGTGATCTCGTTATAATAAGATTTGCCTTCATGTATGAATGAGGCTCTCCATCAGGCATGAATGCCATGACACTTCTGATCTAGGCTAAATGGGGACAGAAATTCCTCCTTCTGTTGGGAAAATGGAGCTGGGATGAAAATCAGAAAAGTCAACCCCCAAACTCCTCCTTTTCCATTGAATGTTCCACCCCTTCATTTGTACATCCCTTATAAGCAGCTTGCACAACCCACTGCAGTATTCTTGCCTGGAAAATTCCATGGACAGAGGAGCCTGGTAGGCTACAGTCCATGGGGTCGCAAAGAGTCAGACACGACTGAGCAACTTCACTTCACTTCAAAGAGGCCTAGCGATGTAGCTCTTCACCTGTCTTCCCACTCTCCCTCAGAGAGTGGGTATCCTTGCTTAAATAAACTTTCACTGTACTCACTTGGGCTTCCCTGGTGGCTCTGATGGTAAAAAATCTGCATGCCTATGCAGGAGACATAGATTCATCAGGGGTCAAGAAGATCCCCTGGAGAAGGAAATGGCAACCCACTTCAGTATTCTTATCTGGAGAATTCCATGGAAAAAGGAGCCTGGCTGGCTATAGTCCATGGTGTCTCAAAGACTCAGACATGACTGAATAACTAACACCTTTCATAGTTTAATTTCTTAAATCTCTCTGCTTCATCTCTGAATTCTTTCATGACAAAGAAGGAACCTCAAAATCACTGGCAACACCTGGACTAAACATATGTCCATTTTTATATTCTTGTATTTTTTATGAACTTCAGTTCAGTTGCTCAGTCATGTCTGACTTTGCGACCCCATAAACCACAGCACGCCAGACCTCCCTGTCCATCACCAAATCCCAGAGTCCACCCAAACCCATGTCCATTGAGTTGGTGATGCCATCCAACCATTTCATCCTACGTCATTCCCTTCTCCTCCTGCCTTCAATCTTTCCCAGGATCAGGGTCTTTTCCTGAGTCAGCTCTTCGCATCAGATGGCCAAAGTATTGGAGTTTCAGCTTCAACATCAGTCTTTCCAATGAACACCCAGGACTGATCTCCTTTAGGATGGACTGGTTGGATCTCCTTGCTGTCCAAGGGACTCTCAAGAGTTTTCTCCAACACCACAGTTCAAAAACATCAATTCTTTGGCGCTCACCTTTCTTTATAGTCCAACTCTCACATTCATACGTGACTACTGGAAAAACCATAGCCTGGACTAGATGGACTTTTGTTCACAAAGTAATATCTCTACTTTTAAATATGCTGTCTAGGTTGGTCATAGCTTTTCTTCCAAAGAGTAAGTGTCTTTTAACTTCATGGCTCCAGTCACCATCTGCAGTGATTTTGGAGCGCATCAAAATAAAATCTGTCACTGTTTCCACTGTTTCCCCATCTATTTCCCATGAAGTGCTGGGACCAGATGCCATGATCTTACTTTTCTGAATGTTGAGCTTTAAGCCAACTTTTTCACTCTCCTCTTTCACCTTCATCAAGAGGCTCTTTAGTTCTTCTTCACTTTCTGCCATAAGGGTGGTATCATCTGCATATCTGAGGTTATTGATATTTCTCCCGGCAATCTTGATTCCAGCTTGTGCTTCCTCCAACCCAGCATTTCTGATGATGTACTTTGCATATAAGTTAAATAAGCAGGGTGACAATATACAGCCTTGATGAACTCCTTTTCCTATTTGGAACCAGTCTGTTGTTTCATGTCCAATTCTAACTGTTGCTTCCTGACCTGCATACAGATTTCTCAAGAGGCAGGTCAGGTGGTCTGGTATTCCCATCTCTTTCAGAATTTTCCACAGTTTATTATGATCCATAGACTTAAATACTCTTAGAAAGGATGTTAAACATCATGTTTCACCTGTCAAGTCTAACAGCTTCTTGTTGCTTTTGAAATAAAGTTTAAACTCTTTAAAATGGCCTGCAAGGCCCTACTTACCTCTCCAACTTTCTCAGGCAACTCTTTCTTCCTCACTATGATCCGGTCACACAGGGTTATGTGTGTGGTCATAATCACATCTAACTTTTCACTGCCCAAAGGCCTTTGTATTTGATGTTATCTTTACCCAGGGTTATGTATGGATGTGACAGTTGGACTGTGAAGAAGGCTGAGCACCAAAGAATTGATGCTTTTGAACTGTGGTGTTGGAGAAGACTCTTGAGAGTCCCTTGGACTGCAAGGAGATCCAACCAGTCCATTTTAAAGGAGATCAGCCCTGGGATTTCTTTGGAAGAAATGATGCTAAAGCTGAAACTCCAGTACTTTGGCCACCTCATGCAAAGAGTTGACTCATTGGAAAAGACTCTGATGCTGGGAAGGATTGGGGGCAGGAGGAGAAGGGGACAACCAAGGATGAGATAGCTGGATGGCATCACGGACTCAATGAACATGAGGTGAGGTGAAGTCGCTCAGTCGTGTCTGACTCTTTGTGACCCCATGGACTGTAACCTACAAGGCTTCTCTGTCCATGGGATTTTCCAGGCAAGAATACTGGAGTGGATTGCCATTTCCTTCTCCAGGGGATCTTCCCGACCCAGGGATCAAACCCTGGTCTTCTGCATTGGAGGCAGATGTTTTAACCTCTGAGCCACCAGGGAAGCCCCTGATGAACATGAGACTGAGTGAACTCCAGGAGTTGGTGATGGACGGGGAGGCCTGACGTGCTGCAATTCATGGGGTTGCAAAGAGTCGGACATGACTGAGTGACTGAACTGAACTGAACTGATCTTACCCAGAGTATAGTCAAGGCTATGGTTTTTCCTGTGGTCATGTATGGATGTGAGAGTTGGACTGTGAAGAAGGCTGAGTGCTGAAGAATTGATGNTGGAATAATAAAATTTACATATTTGGAAAATAACTTCAGCGTTTGTTCATCTCTGCCCTGAGCCAAGGCTGTTCGGAAACACTCCTGCTCTTCGTGGAGGATGACGTGGGCACTGCCTGGATCCCTCTACAAGGCTGAGGGACTCATTTCCTCAGCTTCTGGGAGGTGTGATGGTGAGCCACACCACTGAGATCCCTGAAGTTCAGTGACTCTCTTCTGCCCAGTACTACTTCCTTGGAACCACTCTAAGGATGTTGTCCTTAGAGCATATTTTGGTAAGCTTCCTTTGAAAATCTCTCACTCAGAGGCAGTTTCTTGAGGACCCTGAGCTATGACTGTTCATTTGTACCCAGTATGGACCTAACAGAAACAGAAGCTATTAAAAAGAAGTGGCAAGAATACAGAGTAGAACTCTATAAAAAAGATCTTCATGACCCAGATAACCACAGTGGTGTGATCACTCATCTAGAGGCAAACATCCTGGATTGTGAACTCAAGCAGGCCTTAGGAGGCATCACTACAAACAAAGCTAGTGGAGGTGAGGGAATTCCAGTACAAACAAAGCTAGGGGGGGTTAGGGAATTCCAGTACAAACAAAGCCAGTGGAGGTGAGGGAATTCCAGTTGAGCTATTTCAAACAGTAAAATTTGACGCTGTGAAAGTGCTCCACTCAATATGCCATCAAAATTGGAAAACTCAGCAGTGGCCACAGGACTGGAAAAGGTCAGTCTTCATTCCAATCCCAAAGAAAAGCAATGCCAAAGAATGTTCAAACCACCACACAATTGCACTCGTCTCACAGGCTAGCAAAGTAATGCTCAAAATTCACCAAGCAAGGCCTCAACAGTACCTGAACCAAGAGCTTCCAAATGTTCAAGCAGAATTTAGAAAAGGCAGAGGAACCAGAGATCAAATTGCCAATATATGTTTTATCATCAAAAAAGCAAGAGAGTTCCAGAAAAACATCTACTTCTGCTTCATTGATTACACCAAAGCCTTTGACTGTGTGGATCACAGCAAACTGTGGAAAATTCTTAAAGAGATGGGGATACCAGACCACTCTACCTGCCTCTTGAGAAATCTGTATGCAAGTGAGGAAGCAGCAGTTAGAACCGGACACAAAACAATGGACTGGTTCCGTTGAGAAAGGAGTTCATCAAGGCTGTCTATTGTCACTCTGCTTATTTAACTTATGTGCAGAGTACATCATGAGAAATGCTGGGCTAGATGAAGCACAAGCTGGAATCAAGATTACTGGAANATGGACTGGTTCCGTTGAGAAAGGAGTTCATCAAGGCTGTCTATTGTCACTCTGCTTATTTAACTTATGTGCAGAGTACATCATGAGAAATGCTGGGCTAGATGAAGCACAAGCTGGAATCAAGATTACTGGAAGAAATATCAGTAACCTCAGAGATGCAGATGACACCACCCTTATGGCAGAAAGTGAAGAGGAACTAAAGAGCCTCTTGATGAACGCGAAAGAGGAGAATGAAAAAGCTGGCTTAAAGTTCAACATTCAGAAAACAAAGATCATGGCATCTGGTCCCATCACTTCATGGCAAATAGATGGGGAAGCAATGAAAACAGTGACAGACTTTATTTTGGGGGATTCCANAAGAGGAGAATGAAAAAGCTGGCTTAAAGTTCAACATTCAGAAAACAAAGATCATGGCATCTGGTCCCATCACTTCATGGCAAATAGATGGGGAAGCAATGAAAACAGTGACAGACTTTATTTTGGGGGGTTCCAAAATCACTGCAGATGGTGATTGCAGCCATGAAATTAAAAGACGCTTGCTCCTTGAAAGAAAAGCTATGACCAACCTAGATAGCATATTAAAGAGCAAAGACATTATTTTGCCAACAAATGTCCATCTAGTCAAAGCTGTGGTTTTTCCAGTAGTCATGTATGGATGTGAGAGTTGGACTATAAAGAAAGCTAAGAGCCAATAAATTGATGCTTTTGAACTGTGTTGTTGGAGAAGACTCTTGAGAAATCCTTGGACTGTAAAGAGATGAAACCAGTCAATCCTAAAGGAAATCAGTCTTGAATATTCATTGGAAGGACTGATGCTGAAGTTGAAACTCCAATACTTTGGCCACCTGATATGAAGAACTGAGTCAGTGGAAAAGTCCCTGATGCTGGGAAAGATTGAGGACAGGAGGAGGAGACAATAGAAGATGAGACGGTTGGATGGCATCACCAACTGGATGGACATTATTTTGAGCAAGCTCCGGGAGTTGTCAGTGGACAGGGAAGCCTGGTGTGCTGCAGTCCATGGAGTCACAAAAAGTCAGACAGGACTGAGCAACTGAACTGAACCTGGAGCGGGTCAGACAGTCAAGACTGGAGGTTGAGGTTTCTAAATGGGCCTCTGCTCTCTTTGTACTCTTACTAGTGAAACCAAGTGGGCCCTGAGGGCCTCCAAATCACAAAGGCCTTCTGTCCCCCATTTCTTGTAGGCAAGACTCTAGCATTATGACCTGCCCTGAGGTCCAAAGCAGTTGCACAGTTACTAATCAAGTGAGGAACAGCTGAGAAATGACCTCAGACAAGACTAAAGGAGCCAGAGAAGCTCATCAAGATTAGGAGACAAAAGAGAAGAACTTAAGAAAGTGCAAGCACCCTAATCTTGTTAGACACCCTACTTTGACCCACTGTTATAAAAACCTTCCTCGGGGTTTCTAGGTGGAGAAACACAAAGTTTTTCTGGAAAAAGCCTGGTGTGTCTCCCTTTCCCTGGCAAATCAATAAAGGTTTTCTACTTCACCCAAAACTGTCCCCAGGATTTGATTCAGCACCCTGTGTACAGAAAGGCCAAGCTTTTGGTAATTTTCTTATGGGTAGTGTGATGGTTCTTGTTCCCCTGTGGGAGGATACTGGGAAGAGAATGATGAGAATGATTATTCCTTTCTGCCTTACCCAGTAGTTAACCACTTGAGTAGCTCAAGCTTTCGCAGATCCTGTCAGACTCACTCTCAAACTATGTTTTTATCTGGCATAGTTACTGGCATTTATACGTACATACATGTACACACATATATAATGTATATATATATATACACATTTATATTTGTGTATATATTGTTGTCATTGTCTAGAAATGTCTCACTTTAATGCATTCATATTTGTCAAACTCTTTTATGCCTTCTAAGGTTTGAATATGAAGAAAGATCTCCCCACTAAGATCCTCTCATGTTTTTGTATGAAATTTTTACTTTATTATAGTATTGACATCACATATTTGATATATTTGGAATTTATCATGATCTAAAGAATTAGGTAAGAATACTGTTTTGTTTTGTTTTGTTTTTCAAATAGCTAAACATTTGCCAAAACAGCCAAATTGTCCATATGGTGAACAGCTTGCCCTTTTCCCCTATTGCAAAATGCTGTCCTATTATAGACAAATTATTCTATCTGTTTGGGTTTCTTTATGAATGCCTCTATTGTACTGAACTTTTTATTTGCTAATGTCATACTACTTTAACCACTGTAATTACAGATTTAAATGTATGATAGAACTAGGCCTTCATTATTTCTTTACCTGCTATTCTATTTTTATTTTTCTACATGAATTTTGTTGTAGATTTTTCTTGTTCCCTCAAAAAAACGTTTGTATTTCTATTGAGATTACATGGCATTCATAAAATAACTTAAAGGAAAATAAATGGGACTATAACAGCAAAGCTTCTTAAAAATGGCTGCATCTCTATTCAACTTTATTAAAGGTATCTTTGGCTAAAGTTTTCATCACATAATTCTTACACATTTAAGCTTATTCCTAGTTTTTTTTGGCTGTTATTGCTATTATAAATTACATCTTTTCTTTCTTTATTTTCCTAAGTAACTGTAAGGAAAGTCATTTTAGGAAAGCTGTTGACACTGATATTTGTATATTAATTTGTGTCTAGCTAGCTTAATTATTTTTTAATTTGCAATTGATAGGATTCACAGATATGCAGTCATACCATCTGAAATAAGTGACATTTTCTCTTTTGTTCTTCAGTTTTTAAGGATTCTGCCTTTTTCTAATTACTTTGTCCAGTTCTTCAAAAATTATGGCAAGAATTAATGTAGTGGGTATGGTTATCTTGTTCCTGATCTTAGTGAGAGTATGAATATAATTTCCCTTTTAGGTATGATGTAATTTGAGTTTGAAAAAACTTTTATTTTGTTATGTTAAAAAAAATCTATTCTTCCGGTTTTACGAAATTTCATTTTGAATCAGTAATGGATGCTTACTTTTATCACATGTCTTTTTGGCATCATTAGTGATGATTAAATGGCTTATTTCCTTTGACCTTTTAATTACATTAATTATAGCAGTAGATTTCCTAATAATAAAAAAATCTCCTTTGGGAAAACCCCTCTGAGTCATAGTGAATTATTCTTTTAATAAGCTGCTGGATTCTATTAAATGATTTTGCATTAGTGTTGATGCTTACACGTGAGATGGATCTATACATTTAAAAGATTATCTGTCAGCTTCTCTTGCCAAAGTTTCATTGTGTCTATTGCGTATAGTTGGGGTTCTCAACTGAAATGAAGGGAAACGTATTAACTACTAGTAGTAAAATGAAATCGTGAAAGAATTTGGGAGGCTCATTAAATCTCTAAAATATTGAGAATTAGACTAGGAAGTTATATTACCAGATAAACACCTCACAGGCATTCTCTGGGCTGATACGGAGAAGACAGTACTTCTGCTACCCTTGGGCACCAGACACTGTAACTTGAGCGAAGTATTAGTCATTCAGTCGTGTCCGACTCTTTGCGACCCCATAGACTATACAGTCCATGGAATTCTCTAGGCCAGAATGCTGGAGTGGGTAGCCTTTCCCTTCTCCAGGGGATCTTCCCAGAGCAAGGATGAAACTCAGTTCCTCCACATTGCAGGTGGGTTCTTTACCAGCTGAGCCACAAGGGAAGCCACAAGGGGAAACATATGCACCAAATAAAATTGGGCTGACTGCCAACCTCCTGTTAGTTTTAACTTAACTATAGCTCTTCCAACTTCATTTCTTGGAGAACTTTGTTAGATTTTTTTCCTGTGACTTGAATGCTCCCGTATAATGAACACAGGCCTCCCAGTGGTATCACTGACTCTGCTGTCACTGTTATTTCTGGGAAGCAGAGATGGCTGAAACCATTCTGCTGCCTGTTGTTAAAATTTATTTGACAGAAGCTCTAGCTCTCGAGCAGCTGGCTGACTCGCAGGCCCTGCCTGATACACCCCAGGTTTGGGGCCCAGCTCTAGCTGCAAAGGAGGCTGGTAAAGTGAGTGTCTGCCGCCTATGGCTTCTATTGTAAAAGTGACCTGTTTGATGAATAGGGGATTCTCAGTCACTGACATGGACTCCAGTGTTGACTGACAAAACCAAAGGCCCCAGCCCTTGAGAAACAGGAAGCCAATCTTTTCTCTGTAGGGTCTGGAATAAGTAGATATTATTTAAATGATTTGTTTGAGTAACTGATATAATTTATCTGTGAAATCATGTAGTTTTGGTATCATTTTAGGACGTTGGTATTTGACCTCTTTATTTTTTTCTGTTAAAGTCAGTGTGGATTTCTGTTTTTTGTTTTTTATTTCAAATATGGCATTTCTATTTCCTGAAAACAATTTTCAAATTATTTATCTACTCAGCTGCACTGGGTCTTAGCTGTGGCGTGTGGGGTCTAGTTCCTTGGCCAGGAATCAGACCCAGTGGGAATGGCCCCCTGTATGGGAAAGTGGAGTTTAAGTCACTGGCCCACCAGGGAAGTCTCCTTGAATACAATCTTTAAAATTCAGATATTCAAACATTTTTGAATAGAAAGGAGAAAATTATTTAATTTTTAGTACTACAGTTTCTAGTATATAGGTGTTTTTTTCTTCCCATTTACATTTTTGTCATTTGGAAGATTTTTCCTTTGATTAGCTATGCTAACTAGTGGTTAATTAGTTTTTGTTTATTTATAAAAGTAGATAATGGGCTTATCTAGAATTTAATGGGGTTTTCCCTTACTCTTCTCTGGTTATTATTTCCTGACTTTATCATGTTGATTATTTTTTTACCAAGAAACTACCATCTAGATTCTACCATTTTATTATACTTACTTTTCCATATTTATCCATCTCTAAATCTATCCACACATCCATCCATTTTATTTTTTCATGTTTCAATGTAAATTATAAATTGATTACATTTTCTTTAAATAATTCAGCATGCATATCATTAACTAGAATTTATTACTTGCTTAGAGCTTTTTTCCTTTTCAGTTAAAATTTACAAATAATGAAGTACAAAAATAGTAAGTGTATATTAGTGAAAATTTAACAAATTGGTACACTGGTGTAATGTAGGCCACGTTAAGATATAGAATATTACCATCACCTTAGAAAGTTCCTTCATATCCCTTCCTAACCAGCCCTTCCACCCTTAGAAGCATCAATGGTTCTGACATTTTCCCACCATAGTTTTGTTTGTCTGTTATCTGAAAGGAATTAAACAACATGTGCTCTTCTGTATATGACTTTTTTTATTGTGAGCTTTTTTTGAGATTAACTCATGTCATTTCATGTATCAACAATTCCTTCCTTTTATTATTATTGTTTTCCATTGTAGGAATATGCCAATTTCTTTATATGTTCTTCTATTGATACACACATGAATATTTCCAGTTTAGAGAGATTATTATTAAGTTGACTATAAAACATCTTTATGCAAATCTAGTTATGGGCATATGTTTTTATTTCTCTTGGAAGTTTGTTGATTTTTATAAAAAACTCCATTACCACTTGAAAAAGTCATATTTTGTATTTATTTCTGCTATTTAATTGTATTGGATAGTATCTATATATTCTTAACCTATGGATTACAGATTGGATAACTGTTAGTTTCTTCAGTAGTCATGTATGGATGTGAGAGCTGCACCATAAAAAAGACTTAGTAACAAAGAATTGATACTTTCAAATTGTGGTTTGGAGAAGACTCTTGAGAACCTGCTCTGTCACAAGGAGATCAAACCAGTCAATCCTAAAGGAAAGTAATCCTGAATATTCATTGGAAGGGCTGATGCTGAAGGTGAAGCTTCAATACTTTGGTCCCTTAATGTGAAGAGCCGACTCATTGGAAAAGACTCTGATGCTGGGAAGGATAGAAGGCAGGAGGAGAAGGGGATGACAGAGAATGAGATGGCTAGATGACATAATCGACTCAGTGGATATGAGTTTGAGCAAACTCTGGGAGATAGTGAAGGACAGGGAAGCCTGGCATGCTGCAGTCCATGAGATCACAAAGACTTAGCAACTGAACAACAGCAAAAGATTCAAGACAAATGGATCTCCATTTTTCCTTGATCTCTACTATAATAAAGTCTTTTTCTTTTTTCCCCTTCATTTAATGCATTTTGTCCTCTACTCAGTTTTGTTATTAATATTTTGATCAGTACTCTCTTTTTCTTCACATTTGCCTGCCATGCTATTTCCTGTTCTTAGTCTTTGCTAGCTTTTTAAGATATGCATTTTGCATATTGTATAGATAGGTTTTGTTTTATGATCTAACTGGGGGTATACACCTCTTGTTTAACTTCTAGACAACAAATATACCTGGCTCTGAGAAACTTTGAAATTTCTTTCCAAGATGCTTTTCATTCCGCTTCACATTTTACAGTTCAGTGATTTTAAGATTATGTGTGTGTTATTAGCATTTGGGGACAACAATTCATTATCTAATTTGAGAAGTATAACCTGGAAACACAGCTTTCTATTTTGGTTGTTAATTCTCAGGATCNTCTTTCCAAGATGCTTTTCATTCCGCTTCACATTTTACAGTTCAGTGATTTTAAGATTATGTGTGTATTATTAGCATTTGGGGACAACAATTCGTTATCTAATTTGAGAAGTATAACCTGGAAACACAGCTTTCTATTTCGGTTGTTAATTCTCAGGATCCAAAAAGTTCCTTGTTTACAAAAGTTTCACGCGTCTGGTTAACCATAGAATATTTTGGAAATTAATGCTACATAGTTAAAATAATAAAAGGGGAGATGCACATATTATAGAAGATGGAGTAAAATAATATGACAAGTTTGGACATTTTTCAGATTTCATAATATGAAATCCCTCTGCACAAGCTGCTATTGATTTTTTCTCTTTTAAACTGTCCTATTCCTAACTTTTGGAAACACTTTCATGGTTTTCCTCCTCCGTCTTTGCTGATTTTTCATCACTCATCTTTATAGGCTTGTCCTCACCTGTCCTATTTTGTTCTTCCTCCAAACTAGATCCTAGGCTCCTTTTCTCCTTCTTTCCACATCCCTTAGGCTTCATTACATGCAGATACCTCAAATATTTATATGTCTGGCTCAGACTTCTCTGAATACCTAAAGGCCTACTTTTCTCACCTGAATGTTACAATGGGCCCTCAGACTTGGCAAGTTCAAAATGGCACTCATGTAGCCTCCTGCACACTCTTTTTACCTACCTCACTAAATCTGTCAATTTCTCCTTTTTAGTGAATCATAGCATGATCCATACAGTTATAAAAGCCTTCTTTCATGATTTTACTTCATCATCTCGTTTCCCTTACATCTTCTTTCTTCTTGTATATTTCCCCTGAGGCCAGAAAGATCTTTTCAGACAAAAATTTGGCAAACTATCCCTTTATGTAAATCCTTTGATGTTTGTAGATGTTCTTGCGAAGTGAAAGTGAAGTCGCTCAGTCCTGTCCAACTCCTTGTGACCCCATGGACGGAGTAGCCTGCACCAGGCTACTCCATCCATGGGATTTTCTAGGCAAGCGTACTGGAGCGAGTAGATGTTCTTAAGCTACAGGGAAAAAATTCACACGGCCTATGAGGCTCTGCGTAACCTGGTGTCACCTACTTCCCACTCCACTGTCCTCTCTCACCTTTTTTAGTTCTTAGAACTGAGCATTTATACACACCTATCCCTTTGCTTTGCATTTTATTTCTACTTCTCTTTACCTAGTAAATTTTATCCATCCTTCAGACAATGTTACTTTACAAGCCCTCCAATTATAACTCCTTATATTAGTCAGGGTTCTCCAGAGAAACAGAACCAATAGGATATATAGAGAGATTTATTTTAAAATATTTTCTTCCTTGATTATGGAGACTAGAAATCCTGTGATCTGCTGGAGACCCAAGAAAGCTGGTGGTGGGTTGAGAACCTGCAGTAGTGAGAACAGAAGGTCAATTCCAGCTCGCTTAGGCAGAGGGGCACTGAACCCAAGTGTCCTCCCTCTTTTGTTCTGCTTAGGCCCTCAGTGGACTGAATGATGCCCACCCACTTTGGAGAGGCACATCTGCTTATTCCAGCAACCAATTCAAGTGTAACAGTCTTCCAGAAACACCCGAATAGACATGCCTGGCAATTATGTTTAATTGCACATCTGGGCATTCTGTGACCCAGTCAAGCTGATGCCTAAAGTTAACTGTCACACTCCTCGTGGCACTGTATACCTTTCCTTCATGGCACCATGACAGTTACATTTCTACACTTGCTTGTTTTATTGAGTGAGAACCATCTCTCCAACTGGACTGCAAGCTTCATAAGAAGGACCTCAGTGGTTTTATTCACCTTTGCATTCTTAACATAATTTGTATCATCCATCTAATGATTGAGGGAATAATTGAATGGATGATAAATGACTGAGTTCCATCTATCCATGTAGACATTAAACTATCATACTGAAGCTTAACATCACAAATGTCTCATTAAACTTTCTACAAAAATAGTGAATACTCTGCAACATGAATTGTATGTAAATGTACAGCTACGTATTTCTGTGATTGTGCGAATGAATTTTTTCTACAGAGAAGACAGGAAATTACGGAAAAAGGTGAAATTGTAGAATTTTCTACTTGAAAAGTACATCTATACTAAATATCATCAGAAGAAATGATTCACTTCAGTTAAATGATCTATATTCAGAAGGTCAGTCTTGAGAAATAAGTAAACAACCATTGGTTTTAAAAAGAAAATCTAACAATTTACACAATGCTGTGTATTTCCACTCTACTCCCCTCATGTGGCATTAATCAGCATCAACAGTTTTATGGTTCAGAAGCACGTCATCACCATAATCACATTAACTTTGAGAGCAACTTCAGTGACAACATTCATCATAGTTGTAGCAAACACGAATATGTAGAAACATAATATGTAAAGTGAAAACATTTAGACAGACTTAACTTCATGGGAAATAGATGGGGAAGCAGTGTAAACAGTGTCAGATTTTATTTTGGGGGCTCCAAAATCATAGCAGATGGTGATTGCAGCCATGAAATTAAAAGATGCTTACTCGTTGGAAGGAAAGTATGACCAACCTAGATAGCATATTAAAAAGAAGAGACATTATTTTGCCAACAAAGGTCCATCTAGTCAAGGCTATGGTTTTTCCAGTGGTCACGTATGGATATGAGAGTTGGACTGTAAGGAAAGCTGAGCGCTGAAGAATTGATGCTTTTGAACTGTGGTGTTGGAGAGACTCTTGAGAGTCCTTAGNTATGACCAACCTAGATAGCATATTAAAAAGCAGAGACATTACTTTGCCAACAAAGGTCCATCTAGTCAAGGCTATGGTTTTTCCAGTGGTCACGTATGGATATGAGAGTTGGACTGTAAGGAAAGCTGAGCGCTGAAGAATTGATGCTTTTGAACTGTGGTGTTGGAGAGACTCTTGAGAGTCCTTAGACTGCAAGGAGATCCAACCAGTCCATCCTAAAGGAGACGGGTCCTGGGTGTTCTTTGAAAGGACTGATGCTGAGGCTGAAACTCCAATACTTTGGCCACTTCACGCAAAGAGTTGACTCATTGGAAAAGACCCTGATGCTGGGAGGCATTGGGGGTAGGACGAGAAAGGGACGACAGAGGATAAGATGGCTGGATGGCATCACCGACTTGATGGACATGAGTTTGGGTGAACTCCAGGAGTTTGGGTGATGGACAGGGAGGCCTAGCGTGCCGTGGTTCATGGGGTCACAAAGAGTCAGACACGACTGAGTGACTGAACTGAGCTGAAGTTCTAACTCTGACACCACCATTCATAAACTCTTCAAGTGTCAGTTTTCTTTAACCTGAAAAAAATAATTTCTTTTGTGTTGGTGTGATAATCAAATGGTTGGCCTGGTTTCTGTCTTACAGAGGGCATTGAACACATTTCCCTTATATTCCAGTATCATTTAATGAATGCTAAATAAAAATAAATGTTTATATTTTATGAACTAATCAAAGTTTTCCAAATTCTCAGGGCTTCCTTGGTGGCTCAGTGGTGAAGAATCTTCTTACCTCTGCAGGAAACATGGGTTCGGTCCCTGGTCAGGGATGATTCCACATTGTGCAGAGCAACTAAGCCTGTGTGCCAAAAATTGGGAGAAAAAAAAAAGAGAGAGAGAGAGAGAGACAAATTGTCAAGCTCTATCTGTGAAGATTCAGATTCTACAGGTTTGCACTGGGGCTCAAAGATGCATGTTTTCCCAAAGCTCTACAGGTGATTCTGATGATGAAACAAACTTTGGACCTCTACTGGGCCATTTCGTTCTTTTTATAATCGGCATTTAGTAAGTGCCTGTGATGAGCCAGGTACTTTGTTTTTTATTATCCACAATAATCCTGTAAAATTTCTATGATACACAAAAGATGAATGATTAGTCCAAGGTCCCAGAGCTAGTAAGTTTAGGAGACAGGGTGCAAATCAAGTGTTAGTAGACTCTAAAGCTTGTTTTCTTTACTCTTCAATTCCACTTCTATCTCCCTCATTTAAAAACATACTCTTGGTTATCTGCTCAAGTTCTATATCACAGGTGGATTCTAGGGTGGTATCTGAGAACTTGTCAGAGGTAGGGAATATGAAACAGTCTTTATGAATTGACTAGTACCGACCTCTGGATGGAAGACCAGGAGTGAGTCCTACTTCTGATACTAGCTTTGTGGCTTTAGGCAAATTTATAAAGCTGTTATGAGTCTTAGCTCCCTCAATTGTAAAATGCAGATAATACATGAGATTAGAAGACTTTTCTCGTGAAGCTTATTGTGATAATGAGAGAATAATGTGAAATGCCACATGAATATAAAGTGATTTATAAATCTTGATATATACATATATATATATATACACCACCTATTTAGTTTGAATATTAAGGACTCAAGCATTATCATTAAGATAAATGCAAATGAATATGACTCTACACTTCATTTATTCAGGCATTATTCTAGCACATAAAAAAAGTGAGTGTGTGTGTCTGTGTATTTTAATTAGCTGTTAGGTGATTTTACATTTTAAAATTCTCTTACCAGTAAGCATTTTGTAGGACTTTAGAAATAGATTGGTTAAATGAGCACTTAGGAACACTTTTACAAATCATGTCATTCATCTTCAGAGGGCTAAATGTCAACTAACGTATGGATGTTCAGGGTCTTCCTTAAATTTGAAAATGATAACAAAATTATTGTTATGCACGAAAACAAATGCTCCCTTAGTGGCTCAGAGGGTAAAGCCTCTGCCTATAGTGCAGGAGACCCAGGTTCAAGCCCTGGGTCAGGAAGATCCCATGGAGAAGGAAATGGCAACCCATTCCAGTACTCTTGCCTGGAAAATCTCATGAATGGAGAAGCCTGGTAGGCTACAGTCCATGGGGTCTCAAAGAGTTGGACATGACTGAGCGACTTCACTTTTACTCTCTTTCAAAACAAATGAAACATGGATGCCTATTTTCTGGGAACATTAGTTGCCCTGAGATAGTAAAGTAAGTAAAGTCACTCAGTCGTGTCTGACTCTTTGTGACCCTGTGGACTGTAGCCCACCAGGCTCCTCTGTCCATGAGATTCTCCAGACAAGAATACTGGAATGGGTTGCCATTTCCTTCTCCAGGGGATCTTCCCAACCCAGGTATCAAACCCAGGTCTCCTGCATTGCAGGCAGATCCTTTAACCTCTGAGCCACAAGGGAAGTGATAAACAGAAGTTCATCCTTCCTAGATAAAGAATGAGGAAGGAAGTTAGCTGGAGATAGGGTGGGTACTAGGCATTTCACATTAGCTAGTTACATAATTTAATAAAAAATTGATAAGGAATATGAGAGAAGCTTCTTGAAGGTTTGAAGAGAGACGTCACTCACCTGATAATCTCGAACTATATTACTACTTAAAGTGTAGGTTCTGGGCTCTATGGTAAATCAATATTGTAATTTTTAAAAAAATCGATGTTTATGAGTAACAGAGAATCATATTTTTGAGCCCTTTATGAAGAAAAGCTGTTTTTCAGATCAGTTACTGCCATCTCCAAGAATCTAACAGCTTTTAATGAACATTTTGAATGACTGAAACTTTTGATAAGCTTCCTCTAAGTTCTCTCTTTATTTTCAACCTAAGTCTAGAGGACAGAACTGTTTAGAATAGGCACAATTATAGAATTATTTGGACAGATGATTTTTAAGATTTATCTGACTCAACTGATAAGCACCAAATTTCCTGTGACTTAGTCTATCCTTAAAAGAGGATTCAGTGCAGTAAACCAGTGGAATTTCCCCTCAATTGTGGTTGTTCTCAAGATAAAATTTATGCAAAAATATACTTCAACAGAAATGATAAAGCAGAAAGGAAAAAGATGATAAAAGGAATCAAAGAAAATATCTTACACATTTGTTTCTTTAGTTGCTAAATGTATACTAAAATACTTAGTAGGTCATTACTGAGGAATAAATCATAATAACAAATAGTTAAGCTGAATATGGATATTTTTCTAATTGGGCTTAATTTTACATTAAAAAGGATTATGATAGACTACAAAATAATTTAGTTTCTTAGCTTTACCACATAATATTTATCAAATGCTCACTAATCTAACTTCTTAGAGTTTTCAATGTCTAAGAAAATACTTATATCTTCCTTAAATTTCTTAGATGTTAGTAAGAAAGCTAATTTTAAAAATAGTATTTTTCATTGTGTGTGAACTTTGGAATGAGTTTTATTGTGGCATATGTTAGCTATGGAGCAGGGAGACACTGGGCTTCTCCTAGAGACATTAATAAAAACTTCAATTTTTAGGCAAGACTTAATGCCTAAAGTGTAGGGTATCAGGCATAGCTTTTCACAAAAACAACAGTACAGATTTCAAACCCCAGGTCCTAAGGGATGGGGAATGAATAATGAGCAGGAACTCTAAGGGATTCTGTGCTTCAAAATCCTGGTTGCCAGGCAATTCATTAGTGCGAGAAAATAAAAAAGCAAGAAGTAAAGCTTTGGGAATTCCCTGGCGGTTTAGTGGTTAGGACTCTGGGTTCCACTGCAGGGGGCCCGGATTCAGTCCTGCAGAGAACTAAGATCCTACAAGCCATGCTGTGGCCAGGAAAAAACACAAAAGTAACGTGCTCAGAATCAAAACACTCTGAGAAGGGGACCTGATTATTCAGAAGGTAAGGTAGAGCTTCAGGCTTAAGGTGAGGAGATACGGGGGTAATATTTCTTATTAGAAGACAGATTCTGGTCCAAAAGAGAAGTTTAGTTATAAAACTCTGAGCACATGATCTAGGTAAACTGCCATTAAGAATGGATTGATGCAAAATCAACCTTGTACTTTTTCAACATGATAAAACTTGGTTTTGCACAAGCTGATCACTTCAGAAAAGTAGTTTACCCTTCCTTATTGTTCATTTGAATTCTTCACAGTACTCTTAACTAAATAGCTATAAATTTATCATTCCTTGCCTTTTGCAAAATGATTATACCTTATGGGAATGTTTTGACAGTAGTTTTGTTTTATTTGATCACGTCACCCAGCATGGGGGATCTTATTTCCTCGACCAGGGACTGATCCTCCACCCCCTGCCTGGAAGAACAGAGTCCTAACCTTTGGACCACCAGGGAAGCTGCCTTGAGTATTAAATGTCATAGTGTATCAAAAATGCCGGGTGCATAATAGGAAGTCAGTCATTAAAAATATTTGTGTTTTTTTCTCAAATATGATTGACCTCATCAGTTTAGTCCTGAAGAGTGGAGAATGGGATGAATCATTCTAAAACCCTGGGTAGACCAATGCATGAAATAGAGACTTCAAAAGAAACCCTGAGGCGCCGCCCTGGTGACCTGTTAACAGGAACTCATGCATCATCTCCTTGACCTCAGATTTCCACACAGCACTGATCCTTGTCCTCACTTGCACTTACCTTGATTTGTTTTTCTACTGTCAGACATGGGCTTGTGTATACTCTATCTTCCATCTATAGAATTGGTTTTGGAACTTGATCTTCTTCAACTTGAACCTAGCCATTCCTCTTTTTGAAATTCCTCTCACCCTTCCCCATCCCCTGGACAGAAGTTGACGGAAGGAATCAGCTTCTCCCAGATTCTCCCAAATCCCCTGACTTGAACTTGTTATCTGTGCAAGAAGGTCCTCCACACAACTCTTTGCTTCATAGGGAAAGATTGTGTGGAGGACATTTTCTAGGACACTGTTTATTGCTTCCAGTAATGACACTTGGGAAATTTATTTAGAGCTCAGGTCTAGGAAAAGATTGTCTAAAGCACTGTTACATTTTCTCCATTTTGAAGATGAAAGATCTGAAATTTATGCTATATCCCTTTCTTCTTTGTTTGCCAGTAATGTTAAAATCACATCTGAAGCAGTAAATGTGTATGATCTTATGACCTACATAATTGAGTTCCTGATTTTGACATCCTGGTTTAATTCATATTTACTGGATTCTTATTTCTTAAATTCATATTTACATTTTATACATTATTTAAATATTTTTTCCCTGAAAACCTCACTCGGACTCTTTGCAGAAGGAAGTAGGTGATAAGCAAACATGATTCCATCCTTCTCTTATTCTTATGACTCTAAGAATAATTTTTAATGTGTTATTTAAGGCTCTGAAACCATTTTAAAATTTCTTTCTAGTTTCGGAATTGCTTATTATAAGTAAATATTAAGCATATGTTTGTTGTATGAAAAAATGATAAAGTAGCCCCAGTGTTAGAAAATGCAGATCCTGAACAATTAGTGCCATCCTTTTATTCATTAATCTAAGGTATTAAATAACCACAGGGTGTCAGACACTACGTGCTGCGGATTCAATAACGTCATAATTGCTTTGAAATATTATTAGGACTTCTAGAATGTGATGAATGCTTCTTGATGGTAGGTGGCAAATTCAGGACAAGAACTTTAGGGGAGAACATAAATATGATTTGAGTGTGCAAAGGTGAGAGCAGCTTAGACTAGCATCTAGGCAAGAGTGGACTCACTAAGCAACAATCAATATCAAGCCTTCCAGGCAAGAATATAAATGATAACAAAAGGTTAATGTCCTTAATATATATAGAATTCTTAAAGCTCAAAAAAGAAAAATGATCACCAATTCAATAAACATAGAGACAAACACATTTCACAGAAGAAATACAAATAACCGATAAACATATGCAGCTCTTTAGTTAACTACTGCTGCTCCCACTGCTAAGTCGCTTCAGTCGTGTCCTACTCTGTGCGACCCTAGAGATGGCAGCCCACCAGGCTCCCCCGTCCCTGGGATTCTCCAGGCAAGAACACTGGAGTGGGTTGCCATTTCCTTCTCTTATGCAAATTACAAACCCAGTGCTATATTATTTAGAGCCATCAGATTATCCAAAATTAAGGTCAGTATCTTGAGGGCAAGGGTATAGAGCAAATCTGTTTGTGATGTCAACAACAAATCGGCAGTTACGAAGATCATTGCCAACAACAAAGGCATTTGCCATCTGCCTCTAGGGAGACTGAAGCCCATGCTGCTATAGCTGCTGACAATCAGCGACCCCTGAGGGAGTTCAGGGTGGAGTGAGGCACCATGTGCTCCAGGTAATCTGGTGGGACGGGTCTTTAGGTGAAAGTGAAGTCGCTCAGTCATGTCTGACTCTTTGTGACCCCATGGACTGTAGCCCACTAGGCTCCTCCACCTATGGGATTTTCCAGGCAAGAATACTGGAGTGGGTTGCCATTTCCTTCTCCAGGAGATCTTCCCAACCCAGCGATTGAATCCGGGTCTCCTGTATTGTAGGCAGACGCTTTACTATCTGAGCCACCAGGGAAGTCAGATCTTTAGGTAGTTGGGTGTTTTTAAGAACAGATTTTATGATCCCAATCCTTGCGTCTCCTCTAGAGAAGCACTAAATCCCTTCATGGTGGTATCAGATCCTCATGTCTGGTGAGTAAAATTTGTGCTTTTGTCAAATGAGTGCTTCATGATATTGAACTCCCCCTTCATCAAAATCTTATATATTGGCTTTCCCCCACTGCCACTTTGGAGCAGTCTTTCAGAGCTGTCTGAGATGCTGCAGTCCTCATTTTGCCCCCAAATAAAACTTAACTCACAACTCAAGTTGTACATCTTTTTTTAGTCGAGAGTGATTAGTGAACTTATTTCCTTAATTTCAAAGAAACTACTGAAACACTGAAAGGTTACATACTTACATAGACTCCTTGTGACTCCACGGACTGTAGCCTGCCACGTTCCTCTGTCCACGGGATTTTCCAGGCAAGAATACTGGAGTGGGTTGCCATTTCCTTCTCCAGGGGACCGCCCCAGCCCAGGGATTGAACCCAGGTCTCCCACATTGCAGGCAGACTCTACCATCTAGCCACCAGGGAATCTTTGAAATTAAAAGACACTTATTCCTTGGAAGGAAAGTTATGACCAACCTAGACAGCATATTAAAAAACAGAGACATTACTTTGCCAACAAAGGTCCATCTAGTCAAGGCTATGGTTTTTCCAGTGGTCACGTATGGATGTGAGAGCTGGACTATAAAGAAAGCTGAGTGCTGAAGAATTGATGCTTTTGAACTGTGGTGCTGGAGAAGACTCTTGAGAGTCCCTTGGACTGCAAGGAGATCCAACCAGTCCATCCTAAAGGAGACCAGTCCTGGGTGTTCATTGGAAGGACTGATGTTGAAGCTGAAACTCCAATACTTTGGCCACCTGATGCGAAGAGCTGATTCATTTGAAAAGATCCTGATGCTGAGAAGGATTGAGGGCAGGAGGAGAAGGGGATGACAGAGGGTAAGGTGGTTGGATGGCATCACTGACTCAATGGACATGAGTTTGGGTAGACTCCAGGAGGGGTGATGGACAGGGAGGCCTGGCGTGCTGCAGTCCATGGGGTCACAAAAAGTTCGACATGGCTGAGCGACTGAACTGACTGACTGACTGATACTTGAAATAAATAGCTTTGTAATCATACTGTTTCTGAGATACATTAATCACAAGACTGTTTTGCCACAAGAACAAGACATAGGTCTATTTTATGGGTTTTTTTTTTTTGTTGGTTTTGGTTTTTTTTTTTTTAACTATTTTTTCCTGAGCCTTTGGTACAATTCCTACCCACAGTGAGTGCTCAATAAATCTTTGTTGAATTATAATGAACAAAGATTAACTTCATGTGAAGGAAGCTCAACTTCATATATTTTGAGTGAGAATGTATTATTTCTGTGAAGGCATTTTTAATGAATTTGTGTTTTTCCATTCTTTTTTGCACATGGTAAGAACTTAAAAAGTGGAAAATTCCAAATCTTCAGAGACAGCATTTTTGAAAAATTACTTATTTAATAAAATTGTATGCTTTTAACAGTCTCAAAGATTTATTGCTACTGACGTGCTCTAGTAGTTCTTATGTTATAAATAATGAAGGAAAATTTAAAGTTCAGCATAACAGTGATTATGGAAAGGAAATTATATTAATGAAGCTCTACATAATGTTTCCTTCTTGCAATATTTTGATTTTTGCAGTCTGGCATGGTAGATCATATATATCATGGTAGATCATATCACTGAATCATATCTCTTTTGCCCCTGCCACCAACTCCTGTGTAACTGTTTACTTATTTCTGGGGTCTTTGTTTTCTTTCTTTTTTTTTTTTTTACGAGCTTTCAAATCTCTGCAAATGCAAGAATTAGTTTATCTACAAGGTTATGTGGGTGAAGAAAACTTGTTTATTATATGAACTGAATTGGATTGGGATTTTTCTTTTTGAGGCCCTTAAGATACCATCACTGATGCTGGGAGTGATTGGGCACAGGAGGAGAAGGGGATGACAGAGGATGAGATGGCTCGATGGCATCACTGACTCGATGGACATGAGTTTGAGTGAACTCTGGGAGTTGGTGATGGACAGGGAGGCATGGCGTCCTGTGATTCATGGGGTTGCAAAGAGTTGGACACTACTGAGCGACTGAACTGAGCTGAAGATACCATCACAATAATCAAAGATATCCCAAATCATAATTTAAATAGGAAAAATTTATTGTTAATTTTATCATTAATTTTATTGTTAGTGTAACTCATTCCTTCTCTTTATTCCTTCTCTGAGTTTCTATTTTGTTTTAGATCATCTAGGGCCATTGGAGAGGCATTTGAGAGATTTTTCTTTCCTAACTCTTCTTGGAGGTTAAAAAAAAAAAAAAACTGTAATAAAAATCTTCTTAGGGACTTCCCTGGTTCTCCAGTAGGTAAGAAAGACTCTGTGCAGACAGGAAGCATGGGTTAGATCCCTGGTCCAGGAATTAGGATCCCACATGCAATGTAGCCAAAAATATTAAAAAAAGAAAAAAAGTCTTACTAGAGTTATAGTGTAAATTTCCAGTTTATTTATTGAACTATGATACTTCAATGATACATTTACCTGACATTATCCAGTAAACTTTCCCCCACTCCCAACTATTCCAAATCTATTCATCCTTTAAAATTCAAATAAATGTCACCTTATCCTGAAACACTGTCTCCTTTGCTTTCTTGTTTCTACTCTGCTGTTCTTCCACACGGTGTCTTTCTTGTCATCTGAGTGTCAGCATTGGCGGGATTGTTAATCTCATGAGGACAGATGCGGCAACTTGTTTACTATTCAATCCTCATATCAAGTGACATTTGATACAAGCAATAAAAAATATTGACTAGATGAATAAATTGATGAATTAAATTAATTTAATTCATTAGGCAACTTGAATCTTTGTTGTTTGAAGATGCTCTTCTTTGGTACCCCTGCCCCCTTTTTGAGATAACTTACCCAATGTGCGCTTTATTCCTGCTAGACTCTATACCTACTGGGAAGACAATTCTGCTAAAACTGAAAGGCAATATTTATGCTCCAGCCCGAGGCATTTATTGAATGAATGAATGAGAGAATGATGAAACAATCAATCAAATCTTTCCCTAGGTGTTTAGAAGACTTTTAAATTTCTTCTCTACTCTACTTGTATTTCTTCTATTCAATTACGTATACAAGCAAATGATGCTGAGATTAATATGATCTGCTCTAAGTACAATGAAAGTTGTGAATGTGTAGTGTTAGTAAATGTTCTGATCTTAAGAGGGAGCTCAGGGAATCATGGGTCTCTAAGTCTGGAGTTTTGAAGGGTAGATAGTAAGGGAATTACAAAGAGAAGTGAGTTGAAGGTCCTTTGTCCAAGTCTTTTTCTTGCACTTCTGTCTCATGAAATTCTCACAGAACTGCAGGCAGTCAGAGGGTAGGTTCCTATTAAAAGAGTCATGATTCCTGTTTTTGAAAAACTAGGAAGGAAGAGAGTAGAGGCCANCACTTCTCTTTGTCCAAGTCTTTTTCTTGCACTTCTGTCTCATGAAATTCTCATGGAACTGCAGGCAGTCAGAGGGTAGGTTCCTATTAAAAGAGTCATGATTCCTGTTTTTGAAAAACTAGGAAGGAAGAGAGTAGAGGCCAAGAGAAATACTGTGTAGACGTGAGATAGTCTAGGTTAAATGGGACTAAACTACATTAGGGTAGCTTGAAATTGGGGCTTGGATCCAAGACTAGAGCTAAAAACAGAGTGGAGAACTTCCCTGGTGGTCCAGTGGTCAAGAATCCACCTGCCTGTGCAGGGGACATGGGTTTGATCCTTTCTCTGGGAAGNGGTAGCTTGAAATTGGGGCTTGGATCCAAGACTACAGCTAAAAACAGAGTGGAGAACTTCCCTGGTGGTCCAGTGGTCAAGAATCCACCTGCCTGTGCAGGGGACATGGATTTGATCCTTTCTCTGGGAAGATTCCACATGCTGCTGGGCATCTAAATCCATGTGCCACACGTGCTGCGCCCACGTGCTGCAACTACTGAAGCCTGCACACCCTGGAGCGTGTGCTCTGCAACAAGAGAAGCCACCATGATTAGAAGCCCCTAAACTGCAGCTAGAGAAAGAGCCCTCCACAGCAACGAAGCCCCAGTACAACCATAAATAAGTAAATAAATAGAGTGGAATACATTTTGTTGGTCTGTATTATGTATTTCTCAGGTATTTAGCAAATAAATGCCTAGTCCAGAATTAGTGGCTTTATTCTTAATTACCTCTCCCAGGAGATAAAACTAATAATAGGATGCCTTAGGAATTCCCTGGTGGGCCAGTGGTTAGGACTCTGTGTCCTCAGTGCCAAGAGTCTGGTTCAATCCCTGGTCAGGAAACGAAAATCCCACAAGCTGTGTGATGCATCCAAAAAACAAAACAGGAGGCCTTGGTATTTGTTCTGGATTAAAGAATGGGGTGATTAAAACAGTATGCTCTAAAGTTTAGTCTTGTAAGCAGTGCTCAGTTCATGGACAGTTGAAAGAGGATAATACTAGAACTGGAAAATCAGCCAAGAAGTTGTTTTGTTAATGCCGAATATGCTCATGAGAAATCAAACCAGTGAGTTCATGGGAATAAAGATGAAAAAATTAGAGAGCACTGTGATTGTGAGAACACAGGGAAGACGAAGATTACTTGATTTAATTTACTAGTTGTACAACAAACTAGACTCCAGGCAAAAAATTCACTTTCAGCTTAAGAAAAAGTCTGAAGGAATTTCAAAATATATGCTATTTCTAAATCAACTGCACGACACACATTTTCTTAGTTTACTATGTTTTTTTAGTTCTTCTACATTTCTTTCTTTATTTCTTAATTCTCTTACCAAATTTTAAGATAAAAATCATGTCAATTTCATAAGAATTTTCAATCAGCCATCACTGTAGCTTTGTAGTTGACAAATGCTATTTCACCTCATGCTTCATGCCTTTTTTTAAAAAGGTTACAAACTTTTTTATAAATCTTTTGTTTTTAAGATCTATCTATTTATTTTTATTTTTGGCTGTGCTGGATCTTTGTGGCTGCGCGTGGGCTCTCTAGTCGTGGTGAGCTGGGCTGGGCTTTCTCATTGCAATGGCTTCTCTTGTTGCAGAGCATGGACTCTAGGTGTGAGTGCCCAGTATTTGTTACTCCAGGCATGTGGGATCTTCCCAGAGCAGGGACTGAACCTGTGTGCCCTGCATTGGTAGACGGATTCTTAACAACTGCACCACCAGGGAGCAGGCAATGGCAGCCCACTCCAGTACTCTTGCCTGGAAAATCCCATGGATGGAGGAGCCTGGTGGGCTGCTGTCCATGGAGTTGCTAAGAGTTGGACACGACTGAGCGACTTCACTTTCACTTTTCACTTTCGTGCATTGGAGAAGGCAATGGCAACCCACTCCAGTGTTCTTGCCTGGAGAATCCCAGGGACGGGGGAGTCTGGTGGGCTGCCGTCTATGGGGTCGCACAGAGTCGGACACGACTGAAGCAACTTAGCAGCAGCAGCAGCAGCAGCAGCACCACCGCCACCACCAGGGAAACCCCTATAAAAATCTTTTTAAAAATTAATTAATTTTGGACTGCCCTGCTCTTCACCACTGTGCGAGGACTTTCTCTCCAATTGTGGTGAGTGGACTTCTCCATGCTGAAGGGTACAGGCTTAAGTAGTTACGGTGCACGGGTTAGTTTTCCCATGGAGTATGAAATCTTCCTTGCTCAGGGATCAAACGTGTCTTTGGCATTGACAGGCAGATTCTTAACCACTGAGCCATGCTTTGTGCCTTTTTAAGGCATTATTAAATTGGGACTTGTATGCCTTCATTTGGACTAAGAGTTCAAGCAATAGGGACCAGTTAATCCCTGATTTCTCCTTGAGGAATATTTGAAAAATATTTCTAAAGTGACTCTTTGGGTGAAGAACAGCTGTACATTTTTAGCTGAAGAGTGAAGTCTGAATCAAAGGCAGGTGCAACATTATAAGTCCACTAGAGTGCTCAAGAGGAAAAAAGACCATTTGTAATTCTGACATCAGACAGAAGAGACTAATAGTAGATTACACTGGTGTCAGTTGAGTAAGATTTTTCGTACCTCTTACTTCTGCTTTACACCCATCCTTTCTTCAACTTTGGAGGAATCAGAGGCAGTCTACTGAATAGAAAAGGAACAACAAACATTTTGGGAGGAATTTTCACTTTTAGGAATAATGGAGTAGGAAATTGAACCAACTCATTCATCAAGAACAACAAGAAATCATGGCCAAAACACTTTTAAATGACAAATGGCATGAGAAACCTAACAAAGCATTAAAAATATGTGGGGCAAACACATGGGACAAGAAATCACAGAAAAACGATTCCAGCATTTGAGGCTTCTGTTAGGTCTACCAAGAAGAGGTGGCTCAGAGGATGAGAAGATGAAAAATAAATTTGGACAATCTATCAGGAAGATCTAGATCTAGTTACAAATAATGTCATTAAGTGGAGAGGAGTTAAAAGGCTTGAATCTGTAAGGGCAGACTGCCTGTGTTCTAATCCTAGTTCTGCCATTTACTCCGGGTGTGATCTTGGGCAAATTTCTTAACCTCACTGTGCCGTCGATTCCAAATTAAAATGAGATAATAACAGGATTTGGTTGAAGATTTTAAATAAGATAATATACAGAAAATGCTGCTGTATACTAAGCACTCAGCAATTAGTTATTATTAGTATTTGCTACCTATTTTACCTTGAGGAAATCCCTCTAAATCAATTTGTATAGCTCTCAATCATTATTTTCTGTGGCTATATAATAGATCATTGTATAGATGTACCATTTTGTGGAATACCTTCAACTGATGAAAATTTTCTATTATTTGCAATGAAAAACACACTGATCATGAGTTGCTGTGACTCATATACTGAATCATAGAGATGTGTTCTGTCATGTAGTTGTTGCAGTGATTTAGAATAATTTTAGTATGAATGTATTCCATGCAAGAAATAGGAGACTTATGATAGCCCCTCCCAACCACACCTTTAGCAGCATCCTTTGGGTGATTAGTGATGGCCACCATGTATCTGTCTACTGCTTTGTAGGATAAAAGGCAAAGGGAGGGTGGATGATGATAGAAACTGTCTATCTTTAATGTCTATTTGCAAAGTGGAAAAATGAACAGTGTTTTTGGCATTGAACCCTTCTTGTTTTCTTTGATTAAATTTCGAGGGATGTTTGTTCTTCTTCCCTTGTAATTTATTTTCTATTGTCTAGACTCAAAATTCTATTACTTAGTATTCAGATATCGATTCTTTGGCTCATGCCTGTCTTCCAAATCTTCTATCATATATTATGCTCTTGTCATCCTGGAATATTTCATCTTTTCCCACCATGCTCTTTTCTCACGTTAGGATATACTTTCATCCACCTCCATTCAACATCAAGTTCACAGGCATCTTCTTCAAAGCCTTCTCTCTTGCTCCCTTTCAGTACAGATCTCCTCTCCTCTCAATTCATATCATACACTAAATCTCTGTCATGACTTCTAGCATTTTCTATTTGATTCTGTGGCAATGTGGTTGCATGACTTGCGGCCTCTGTTAAAATACAAGCTTGCTGAATACAAAGCATCTCTTAAATTTCCAATATTAGCATACTGCCTTGCATATATTTTATGCTTAGTAATATTTTTAAAACAAATGAATGAGGATTATAAGCTTAAAAAGTTGTAAGGTAGTTGTACTTTTAGGTAAATAATTAATAGGAATAGGAAGAACACTATCACCTTATTTAACTAATTGTTAATGCATAGCTAATTAGCTTTGGTTACCAGTGAGCACAGAGAATGTGAATGGCGATTTGAATTACAGAAGCACAAAAAAACACTCATTAATGAGTTTACTTAGAATATATGACATAAAACTAAATGTATTTTGTTTAGATGAACAAATTCATTGAAATACTCCTTTATATTTAACATATTTTAGAAAACATTTCCAGGAATAGACTAGAGTATTAAGGCCATGTGCAGTTGCTTTTTATCTTGAGGTCTGCCAAGACCAGTCATTTAATATTTTCTTTGCTTGCATATCTAAACTGTTCGTTAGGCATCTTATATATAAGAGAATTGCCTTGTATCTAAAATAATTCATGTGTATCATCCCCAGTGTATTCCTTTTCAGAAATGGAATGCAAATGTCTTTCAATACCTGAAAGACCTTGAAAGAGCAACACATCCTTTTTTTAAGACCCACATTCCACTTTTGCTTTTTCTTCTTTTATCTTCATTTTAGTAATGAAAAGAACAGAAGTTTCTGAGAATTTTGCTAATTAAACAAGTTCAGAGCAATGGATCATTTAAGAAGAAATTATTAATTTAATGGCTAATTAATATCCAGTTAAAATCATTCATAACTAAACTGTGAGGTGCTGGACTGACTTGTGAATTGCTTGAAGACCAAGTTCATGACCACATTTGTCTGAATTCCTGGTACCTGATGAAAAATTGGTGTTCAATGTATACCTGCTGAATCAAAACATGACTGAATAAGTGAATGGATGAACGCTATGCTGTCTGCAGTTTGAGTTGAAAGTGGCATACTTGGGAACAGAACAAACCAATAAGTGTCTTCTCCAATTGTTAGGCTAAAACTGAATTAGAAAATGAAAGGGCTGACATCAATGAACTGCCCAATGACATTTAATGAAGTATTAGTTTTACACAGGGAGAAATTTTACTTGTGTGTTTCATCCANTGTTTTTAAGATCTATCTATTTATTTTTATTTTTGGCTGTGCTGGATCTTTGTGGCTGCGCGTGGGCTCTCTAGTCGTGGTGAGCTGGGCTGGGCTTTCTCATTGCAATGGCTTCTCTTGTTGCAGAGCATGGACTCTAGGTGTGAGTGCCCAGTATTTGTTACTCCAGGCATGTGGGATCTTCCCAGAGCAGGGACTGAACCTGTGTGCCCTGCATTGGTAGACGGATTCTTAACAACTGCACCACCAGGGAGCAGGCAATGGCAGCCCACTCCAGTACTCTTGCCTGGAAAATCCCATGGATGGAGGAGCCTGGTGGGCTGCTGTCCATGGAGTCGCTAAGAGTTGGACACGACTGAGCGACTTCACTTTCACTTTTCACTTTCGTGCATTGGAGAAGGCAATGGCAACCCACTCCAGTGTTCTTGCCTGGAGAATCCCAGGGACGGGGGAGTCTGGTGGGCTGCCGTCTATGGGGTCGCACAGAGTCGGACACGACTGAAGCAACTTAGCAGCAGCAGCAGCACCACCGCCACCACCAGGGAAACCCCTATAAAAATCTTTTTAAAAATTAATTAATTTTGGACTGCCCTGCTCTTCACCACTGTGCGAGGACTTTCTCTCCAATTGTGGTGAGTGGACTTCTCCATGCTGAAGGGTACAGGCTTAAGTAGTTACGGTGCACGGGTTAGTTTTCCCATGGAGTATGAAATCTTCCTTGCTCAGGGATCAAACGTGTCTTTGGCATTGACAGGCAGATTCTTAACCACTGAGCCATGCTTTGTGCCTTTTTAAGGCATTATTAAATTGGGACTTGTATGCCTTCATTTGGACTAAGAGTTCAAGCAATAGGGACCAG
This sequence comes from Raphicerus campestris, assembly GCA_006410735.1. Classification (NCBI taxonomy): domain Eukaryota; kingdom Metazoa; phylum Chordata; class Mammalia; order Artiodactyla; family Bovidae; genus Raphicerus; species Raphicerus campestris. Next base: position 481,771 of record SJYW01049628.1, read on the forward strand.
TTAATCCCTGATTTCTCCTTGAGGAATATTTGAAAAATATTTCTAAAGTGACTCTTTGGGTGAAGAACAGCTGTACATTTTTAGCTGAAGAGTGAAGTCTGAATCAAAGGCAGGTGCAACATTATAAGTCCACTAGAGTGCTCAAGAGGAAAAAAGACCATTTGTAATTCTGACATCAGACAGAAGAGACTAATAGTAGATTACACTGGTGTCAGTTGAGTAAGATTTTTCGTACCTCTTACTTCTGCTTTACACCCATCCTTTCTTCAACTTTGGAGGAATCAGAGGCAGTCTACTGAATAGAAAAGGAACAACAAACATTTTGGGAGGAATTTTCACTTTTAGGAATAATGGAGTAGGAAATTGAACCAACTCATTCATCAAGAACAACAAGAAATCATGGCCAAAACACTTTTAAATGACAAATGGCATGAGAAACCTAACAAAGCATTAAAAATATGTGGGGCAAACACATGGGACAAGAAATCACAGAAAAACGATTCCAGCATTTGAGGCTTCTGTTAGGTCTACCAAGAAGAGGTGGCTCAGAGGATGAGAAGATGAAAAATAAATTTGGACAATCTATCAGGAAGATCTAGATCTAGTTACAAATAATGTCATTAAGTGGAGAGGAGTTAAAAGGCTTGAATCTGTAAGGGCAGACTGCCTGTGTTCTAATCCTAGTTCTGCCATTTACTCCGGGTGTGATCTTGGGCAAATTTCTTAACCTCACTGTGCCGTCGATTCCAAATTAAAATGAGATAATAACAGGATTTGGTTGAAGATTTTAAATAAGATAATATACAGAAAATGCTGCTGTATACTAAGCACTCAGCAATTAGTTATTATTAGTATTTGCTACCTATTTTACCTTGAGGAAATCCCTCTAAATCAATTTGTATAGCTCTCAATCATTATTTTCTGTGGCTATATAATAGATCATTGTATAGATGTACCATTTTGTGGAATACCTTCAACTGATGAAAATTTTCTATTATTTGCAATGAAAAACACACTGATCATGAGTTGCTGTGACTCATATACTGAATCATAGAGATGTGTTCTGTCATGTAGTTGTTGCAGTGATTTAGAATAATTTTAGTATGAATGTATTCCATGCAAGAAATAGGAGACTTATGATAGCCCCTCCCAACCACACCTTTAGCAGCATCCTTTGGGTGATTAGTGATGGCCACCATGTATCTGTCTACTGCTTTGTAGGATAAAAGGCAAAGGGAGGGTGGATGATGATAGAAACTGTCTATCTTTAATGTCTATTTGCAAAGTGGAAAAATGAACAGTGTTTTTGGCATTGAACCCTTCTTGTTTTCTTTGATTAAATTTCGAGGGATGTTTGTTCTTCTTCCCTTGTAATTTATTTTCTATTGTCTAGACTCAAAATTCTATTACTTAGTATTCAGATATCGATTCTTTGGCTCATGCCTGTCTTCCAAATCTTCTATCATATATTATGCTCTTGTCATCCTGGAATATTTCATCTTTTCCCACCATGCTCTTTTCTCACGTTAGGATATACTTTCATCCACCTCCATTCAACATCAAGTTCACAGGCATCTTCTTCAAAGCCTTCTCTCTTGCTCCCTTTCAGTACAGATCTCCTCTCCTCTCAATTCATATCATACACTAAATCTCTGTCATGACTTCTAGCATTTTCTATTTGATTCTGTGGCAATGTGGTTGCATGACTTGCGGCCTCTGTTAAAATACAAGCTTGCTGAATACAAAGCATCTCTTAAATTTCCAATATTAGCATACTGCCTTGCATATATTTTATGCTTAGTAATATTTTTAAAACAAATGAATGAGGATTATAAGCTTAAAAAGTTGTAAGGTAGTTGTACTTTTAGGTAAATAATTAATAGGAATAGGAAGAACACTATCACCTTATTTAACTAATTGTTAATGCATAGCTAATTAGCTTTGGTTACCAGTGAGCACAGAGAATGTGAATGGCGATTTGAATTACAGAAGCACAAAAAAACACTCATTAATGAGTTTACTTAGAATATATGACATAAAACTAAATGTATTTTGTTTAGATGAACAAATTCATTGAAATACTCCTTTATATTTAACATATTTTAGAAAACATTTCCAGGAATAGACTAGAGTATTAAGGCCATGTGCAGTTGCTTTTTATCTTGAGGTCTGCCAAGACCAGTCATTTAATATTTTCTTTGCTTGCATATCTAAACTGTTCGTTAGGCATCTTATATATAAGAGAATTGCCTTGTATCTAAAATAATTCATGTGTATCATCCCCAGTGTATTCCTTTTCAGAAATGGAATGCAAATGTCTTTCAATACCTGAAAGACCTTGAAAGAGCAACACATCCTTTTTTTAAGACCCACATTCCACTTTTGCTTTTTCTTCTTTTATCTTCATTTTAGTAATGAAAAGAACAGAAGTTTCTGAGAATTTTGCTAATTAAATAAGTTCAGAGCAATGGATCATTTAAGAAGAAATTATTAATTTAATGGCTAATTAATATCCAGTTAAAATCATTCATAACTAAACTGTGAGGTGCTGGACTGACTTGTGAATTGCTTGAAGACCAAGTTCATGACCACATTTGTCTGAATTCCTGGTACCTGATGAAAAATTGGTGTTCAATGTATACCTGCTGAATCAAAACATGACTGAATAAGTGAATGGATGAACGCTATGCTGTCTGCAGTTTGAGTTGAAAGTGGCATACTTGGGAACAGAACAAACCAATAAGTGTCTTCTCCAATTGTTAGGCTAAAACTGAATTAGAAAATGAAAGGGCTGACATCAATGAACTGCCCAATGACATTTAATGAAGTATTAGTTTTACACAGGGAGAAATTTTACTTGTGTGTTTCATCCATCCTTCACTCCCACTTATCCAACTTGTTTAAAGATTTTTGTTTATATTTGGTCATAATTTGACTTTTGTTCATTGATGATTCATATGGGCATCCTTACGTGATTCAGAGATGTGCTGCACCCAGGTGACCTATCACTTTTGGAATACCATTTCCAGTTCTGATGCTGCACAGTTTTATCTAGGACGAAAATTTCATTCAGTCACAGGAGATAATGGCTACTGGCCAGCAGGAAGTTATTTACTGCACATGTAAAATGGATTTGTTTCTGTGGGCAATCCAGTGAAAGTAAAAGTCACTCAGTGAGTGTCAGACTCTTTTCAACCCCTTGCACTATAGAGTCCATGGAATTCTCCAGGCCAGGAGTGGGTAGCCATTCCCTTCTCCAGGCAGTTTTCCCAATCCAGGAATTGAATCCAGGTCTCCTGAATTGCAGGCTGATGTTTTACCAGCTGAGGCACCAGGGCAATCCAGAATGGTTGTTAAAAAATATGAAGGTCAGGATATTCCTTGGCAGTCCCATGGTTAGGACTTGGTGCTTCCACTGCAGAGGGCACAGGTTTGATCCCTGCTCAGGGAACTAAGATCTCACAAGCTATGCAGTAAGGCCAATATATATATATATATATATATATATGCACACACAGACACACACACACATATATATGTATATATGTACTATATATATATGAATAAATGCACATATATGAATAATGCATTCATTCCTGTATTATAAAGAAGGGTTATAAAACTTGCAATATTTTTACTCTAAAACCATCACTCATTACCACCACTCATCAGTGATCCTTACTGACCATTCACTAGATACATAGTCCAGTATTAGGAGATGAAAAAAATAAATCCCACATTTGAGGGGCTTGCGAACATCCGCTGGATCATCAAAAAAGCAAGAGAGTTCCAGAAAAACATCTATTTCTGCTTCATTGAATATGCCAAAGCCTTTGACTGTATGGATCACAATAAACTGTGGAAAATTCTGAAAGAGACAGGAATACAGACCACCTGACCTGCCTCTTGAGAAACCTGTATGCAGGTCAGGAAGCAACAGTTAGAACTGGACATGGAACAACAGACTGGTTCCAAATAGGAAAAGGAATACGTCAAAGCTGCATATTGCCACCCTGCTTATTTAATTTCTTTGCAGAGAACATCATGAGAAATGCTGGGCTGGAAGAAGCACAAGCTGGAATCAAGATTGCCAGGAGAAATATCAATAACCTCAGATATGCAGATGACACCACCCTTATGACAGACAGGGCAGAGAGTGAAGAGGAACTAAAAAGCCTCTTGATGAAAGTGAAAGAGGAGAGTGAAAAAGTTGGCTTAAAGCTCAACATTCAGAAAACAAAGATTATGGCATCCAGTCCCATCACTTCATGGCAAATAGATGG
>SJYW01049628.1:498047-508362 GCA_006410735.1 Raphicerus campestris
GTGTGGGCCATCTCAGAAGGCAAGAGGCCTCGGGGTATGAGGGGTTGTCAGTTTTTATAGGGGTGGATAATTTCACAGGGTAATGAGTGAGAGGAGTATTCCAGCTATTTTGGGGAAGGGGCGGGGATTTCCAGAAACTGAACCACTCCCCACTTTTTGACCATTTATGGTCAGTCTTGGAACAGTTATGCACCTGTGGGTGTGTCATTTAGCTAATATATTACAGTGAGCATATACTGAGGCTTGAGGTCTACTAGAAGTGGAATCTTCTGCCATCTTGGATCTGGTTGGGCCTAACCTCTTTATGTTGTGGCCAATGGCTGTGTCATTCTTTTGAAGGTTGTGTCCTGCCTCTTCCCTTCCAGTTTCAGTATAGAGTATTTGTTTAAAGAAAAATAAAAAATACCTGAGGACAAAAGCCAATAGGGCGGAGAGTAGGCACAGTGAGTTTGGATTCTGGAGGCCTCATGAGCCACTGAATTGTCCCCTTCCAGATAATAAGTTGTCTTGGTAAATAATAAATCCCTATCTTTAAAGCTGTGTTTGGTAGGATATTCTGTATCCTAAATGACACCTCTCACTCTCCTAGTTTTCTTTAATTGTATATTTAGTTTCTCCTCTTTGTTGTATTTGAAAGTACCTCAAGAATTGTCTATCCCTTGACTTATAGTGGATTCATAGCCATTCCATTGCTAGGCCTGCTCCCCAGTCATCTCAGCAGGTTTCATGGCCCCAGTTACTATATAGTAATGACCCCAAAATAGAAATGTATGACACAGATCTCTCTTCTGAACTCAACTCTTATGCAAAATTATTATTGTATCTCCATAGGTATCTCAGAAGCAACTCAAATTCAGCATTTTCACAAAGGGCTCATTCTCTCTCTTCCCATCAACTCAAAAGCCAGCCTTCCATCCATGATACCTTCCTTACTGAATGCATCACTATATCCCTAGAGGCCCAACCCCCAAATTCAAGTCTTATCCTTAATTCCTTCTCTCCTTCAACCATCCAATATCCAAATCAACCATTAGGTCTTATCAAGAAATTCCATAGCTGCAGCCAAGTGAGCAAAAGGGAGAGCCTAGGAGGAAATAAATTCAGAGAGATAAGGACCCTATGGCAAAGGCCCCTTGATTAAATGGGAAACTACAGGAAGGGCAGCAGGTCTTAAACTAAGGCAAAAATATGACCTGCTTTCTTTTAAAATAATAGGCTGAAGGAGGCCAAGGATAAAAGCAGGCAAATTAAGAAGTTATTAAAATAATGCTGATGAGCAATGAAGGTAGCTTTGCCTAGAATTGCTGTTATGATTTCGATAATAAATTATTCCATTGTGGATGTATGTTTAAGGAAGAATCCATTTGATTTGTTAACAGATTTAAGTGAGGTTGAAAGAGAAAGGGATACAATATTGTAAAGTAATTAGCATCCAATTAAAATAAATAAATTTATATATAAAAAAAGATTACATTAAGGTTTTGGTCCTGAGTAACTTAAGTAGCTTAACTTTTGACCCCTGGGTCAGAAAGATCCCCTGGAGAAGGATATGACAAGCCACTCCACTATTCTTGCCTGGAAAATTCCAGAGACAGAGGAGCCTGCCAGGCTATAGTCAATGGGGTAGCATGCACACACACACACACACACACACACACATGTGTAGTGTTACCATTAAGTGACACAGGGGAAGATTACATAAAGAACAGATTTGGGGAGTGTTAGTGAGATGTCTGGAGAAGGAAACGGCAACCCACTCCAGTGTTCTTGCCTGGAGAATCCCAGGGATGGTGGAGCCCAGTAGGCTGCCATCTGTGGGGTCACACAGAGTTGGACACGACTGAAGCGACTTAGCAGCAGCAGCAGTGAGATGTCTGTTATTACTATGTTAGGTTCAGGATGTCCTGTTGCTGTTTAGTTGTTAAGTCCTGCCTGACTTCGCTACCCCAAGGACTGCAGCACGCCAGGCTCCCCTGTTCCTCCGCTATCTCCCAGAGCTTGCTCGAATTCACCTCCCTTGAGTCAGTGATGCTGTCTAACCATCTCATCCTCCATCGCCCCTTTCTCCTATTGCCTTCACTTCTTCCCAGCATCAAGGTCTTTTTCAATGAATCGTCTCTTCACATCAGGTGGCCAAAATATTGGAGCTTCAGCATCAGTCCTTCCAAAGAAGTATTCAAGGTTTATTTCCTTTAGGATTGCCTGCTTTGATTTCCTAGCTGTCTTAGGGACTCTCAAGAGTCTTCGTGTAGTGTTTAAGCAGACTGTTCAGGATACAGGTCTGGATTCAGATGAAACTGGATATATAATCAAAAAATTTAGTGAAGATATAAAAGTATGAGGACTGAGCCTTGGAGCACCAATATTCCTCAGAACTTCTAAGGAACAAAGGAGATGACTCAGTAAGATAAGATAGCAGGAAAGCCAGGAGATCAGGATGTAAAAGTGAAGTGAAGAAAGCTTTACAAAGATAGGGAAGCAAGGTTACTGATAGGCCAAGGAAGATTAAGAATGAAAACTAGGTACCTTCAGTTTAGCACCATGGAGGACAATGGCAGTCAGTTCATTCTCTCAGCTGTGTCCTATTCTTTGCGACCCTATGGACTGCAGAATGCCATCCAACCATCTCATCCTCTCTCGTCCCCTTCTCCTCCCACCTTCAATTTTTCCCAGCATCAGGGTCTTTTCTAATGAGTCAGTTCTTCACATCAGGTGGCCAAAGTATTGGAGTTTCAGCTTCAGCAAAGTATCGGAGTTTCAGGACAATGGCGATCCTGCCTAAATTCTACTTACTTTAAGGTTTTGTTTTAGACTTTACCTGGGGGAGTCTTCCATGACTCTGCAAAACTGGATTAAGAATCCCTAATGTATACTATATCACACCTGTGATTTTACACTTAGTCTCAAGTTTTGAAGTTGCCCTTTTATTTATCAATCTTTGTCTCTAAACCACATGTGCCTCAAAGGCAAAAACTTGTGATCACTGCTGTGCCTTGCACAATACCTGGCAAGGAGTAGGAGCAATACTTGCCAAATGAATTTTCTTAAAAATGTTTATTTACTTATTTCTGGCTGCGCTGGTGTGTGGGGGCTTCCTCTAGTTGGGATAAGTGTGGGCTGCAGTTGGTTGCAGTACTTGGGCTTCTCGTTTTGGAGGCCTTTCTCATTGGGGAGCAGGGGTCTAGAGCACTCCTGCTTCAGTAGGTGGAGTGTGGGGGCTTAGCTGCCCTGTGGCACGTGGAATCTTCCCAGCCTAGTGAACCGATGTCTCCTGCATTGGCAGGTATATTCTTTACCACTGTGCCACCTGGGAATCCCAGACCACCAGGGAAGTCCTGCCCAGTGAAATTTAATTGAATTGCCAGAAGGCCAGGTGAGGGGGGAAAAAAAAAAAGGGAGGATATAATAGGGAGTAGCCAGATATAGCAAGCAAGAGTGACACATCCCTGGATGACAAAGATCCTCATTTAGTTTACTTCCGATTCAGAGAAGCTTGTTAGGACAACCCAAATGAGCTTCTAGTGGAATATTTAGGTGTGTCGCTTCCCTGAAGGCAGAAGAACAGCCCAAAGCCAGCTAAGCAAATTAGTGAGTGGCTGTCATTCGTGAGTAGCTGTCATTAGTCAGCCGTGCCCACTTCAACAATTCCTTATCAATGGATAGCTTGTAATTCTCCTAAAGTTTTCATGAAGAAGTTAACTAAGGCAATGAGATGTGTACAGTTCAATTCCACACATCTACAACTGAAAAGTTGGCCAAGGCTTCACTGAAACCAAATGCTTTTTTTTGGAATCAAGAAGTGTGAATCGGTTTCCTTACCCTTTTTAAAAATGTATACAATTTTTTTCTCATATGTCATTGTAGGGTGGTAATAGTTCTAAAAATAAGCTGTAGGACTACAGTAATGTTGATTAAATTAACAATTACATAGTGTGTACGTGTGTGTGTGCGTGCACGCTCAGTTACTCAGTTGTGTTCGACTCTTTGTGACCCCACTGACTGCAGCCCACCAGGCTTCTCTGTCCATGGAATTTTCCAGGCAAGAATCCTGGGGCAGGTTGCCATTTCCTAATCCAGGCAATCTTCCTGACCCAGGGATCAAATCCACATCTCTTGTGTCTCCTGCATTCTTTACCATTGCACCACTTGGGAAACCCAGTTACAAAGTAATATTCATAATTATAAGAGTAAATGGTCATTATAGTAGGTCACTTCAATTTTAAGAGAATAAATGGTATATATTAATAATGAAAATGATTCTAACCCTACATGTCTTGTTTATAGGATTTATGGAAAATTGGTTAAATTTATTTCTACAGGCAAAACCAGACATTTAATTTTGAAACTTTATATCTGAAGTCAATTTTTAAAGGATTGCCTTTACTGAATTACCAAGTCACTCTTAAAACCATCTTCAACATATTTGTGTAACTACACCAGTATCTCTCAGATTATATACCTATATATGTATATATGTCATATGTATTTGACCATACTTAACCTATATAATTCTCCTTGGGGTAGAAATGGCAACCCAATTCTTATTCTTGCCTGAAAAATTCCATAGACAGACAAGCTTGGTGGGCTACAGTCCATGGGGTCACAAAGAGCTGGACAGGACTGACTGAGCACACTCACACATATGTACCCAGATAATTCTAGGAACAGCACTGAGACAATTACAGCTGGAGCAGAGTAGAGAGATTGCAATAAAGGAGAGAGACTAGCTAGAGATTGTGTGTATATATATAAATATAAATTGAATTAAATATGATACAATTTTATATATAATAAAATTATTATACATAATAAATGTGTATCTCTATAAAATAAATTTATATATATAAATTAAGGTCATAAGAACTCTTTGTAGATTGAACAAAACCATTCAGTATGACATAAATAAAATATAAAAGTAAAGGTCTCCAATTTTTTTTGGCCTCAGGATATTAGTTCCCTGACCAGGGATTGAATACTGGTCTTAGCACTGAAAGCATCAAAAGTCCTAACCACTGGGCAGCCAGGGAATTCCCTCAAATTTCCTAGCAGTGGTTATAGAAGAATATGAAGAGTGACTACAAAGTAAGATGGCTCATTTTAAAATATCAAATTATCAGAAATCATTCATCTGAATGCATATCAGTCCCTTCAAAGAAGTAAATTTGGTGGTTATCAGCACTGAGCTCTGAACTGATTTATCCAGTGCTTGTTCAAATTCTTCTGTCCTCTTTGAGAATTTTGAGTAATACAGTATAATTTCAGTAAATGTTTTATATGCTGAGGGGATCAAAGTACCAGAAAATGTTCATTTGGATGCATTGGTACTAGTGTTAAAAATCCTTTTACCTTTATATGGTTATGTAGACTTCTTTACGGAGAAGGCAATGGCAACCCACTCCAGTACTCCTGCCTGGAAAATCCCATGGACGGAGGAGCCTGGTGGGCTGCAGTCCATACGGTCACTAAGAGTTGGACACGATTGAGTGACTTCACTTTCACTTTTCACTTTCATGCATTGGAAAAGGCAATGGCACCCTACTCCAGTACTCTTGCCTGGAAAATCCCAGGGACGGGGAAGCCTGGTGGGCTGCCGTCTATGGGGTCGCACAGAGTCGGACACGACTGAAGCGACTTAGCAGCAGCAGCAGCAGACTCCTTTAAATATCTATGTAGTGGTGTCCTGGTCTGAGAACATAATCTGATCGTTTCATTTGAGAAACCTTATAATAGAAGTCATTTTCGGATCCATTCTGCTTGCGTTGCTTTGTCCTACTGATCTCCTCTCTTTTCTAGAACTTGTGCCACCGCATAGTGAGGCGGAAGAGAAAAGACTGACCCCATCTGAAAAGTAAAACAACAGCACAGACAGTCCAGGCTGTGATCTTATTATCAGGATCTAAGTCGCTCAACATAAAGTCGCCGCTTCCTGCACCATCTCTGCTTGATGATCTCTGGAGTTCTTTTTCAGACTTGTCTCCATCACATTAGCTCATTTGTTTGCTTGCTTGTTTATTGTCTGTCTCTGTGGTCCTCCTATTTTTCTTTTTCCCAAGCGTTGTTGCTTCCTGAAAGCAACAACTTTTTATAAAGATGTGACTCCTTGTTTACTCCGGTATGCTCTGTGCCCAGAAGAATGTTTAATATACATTGAGTGTTCAGTAAATATGAGTTGAATAAATAAGGATATGAATGAATACTCAAATATTACATAAAATAAAATGATGCATACATTATTGTTTCTTTCAGAATGCTATTGTCTTCCGAAATAATACTAGAGAGCAACAAAATTTTGAAGTTATGTAGTAATCTGAAGAATGTTTTTACTTTTCCCTATTTTCTTTCCCAAATGCATCTCCAATTCCATTTTAAACACACTCCCTAATAAAAGCGTCTTCAGGATACTGAGGTTTGCATGGCATAGTTGAAAATTAGGCCAATATTTCAATTTTCTTTCCCTCTTTCTCTTTCCTTTCTCCCTTCCTTCCATGTTTACCTCTTTTTAATCAGTCCATCTCTTTTCAAAATCAGGTAGCAAATAAATGTTTTTTTGNCATGGCATAGTTGAAAATTAGGCCAATATTTCAATTTTCTTTCCCTCTTTCTCTTTCCTTTCTCCCTTCCTTCCATGTTTACCTCTTTTTAATCAGTCCATCTCTTTTCAAAATCAGGTAGCAAATAAATTTTTTTTAGAATAGAGGAAGACAATTCAAACTTCTTAATTAGAGACAAAGATTAGTAACTTAGTTTCTATTGCCTGTGCTTGCTACAGGAAAATTAGACAAATATATCTGGACAAGTTTTTCAAAAAAGTGCTGAATCCACCCACCTCTACCTTTCTCCTTGAGTGTGAGCTGCACTTAGAGACTTATTTCCGAAGAATAGAATATGGGAATGGGGAAAAGTAACTTTTGAGTGGAAAAAATTCACAGACACTATCTTTGGTACCACACGGCTTGCATGGGTTCCCTGACAGGGTTCAAGCCTGGGTCCGGGTAGTGAAAGCACAGAATCCTAACCACTGGACCACTAGGGAATTCCCTATGAACTTGTATTCTTAAAGGAATATTTTTCAATGTTGATTTTTAAATTCATTAACTAATTAATTGACTGAGTCAAGTGTTAGTTGCAGCACCTGGAATCTTCCATCTTCCTTATGGCACATGAGTCCTTAGTTACGGCATGCAAGATCTTTAGTTGTGGCATTCGGGATCGCATTCCCCGACCAGGGATTGAACCTGAGCCCCCTAGCTTGGAAGCGTGGTGTCTTAGCCACTGAACCACTGAAGTCCAGGAATATTTTTAATTCAGAAAAATAATAAATAAATAATAAAAAATGATTATAGAAATATCAAGAACACCATCCTATTGATGGACATTTTACTATAGTCTATTTTTTAGGAAATCATATAAGAAATAAATATTGTAGGTGGAAAGGAGCCATTTAAAAGTTGCATTTATAAAGCTCCATCTGTGAATTAATTGAAGAGCTTTATAGTGTTCTGGGATGGTACAAGCTAGAAAGATTTAGAACTTCAGTTTTGACCTTAAGTTAATAAGTAATATTTTTGCTGGGTTCTTTTTTATTTAAATTTTTCCATTAGAAGGAGCTTTCAGAGTAACAATTATTTATGGTTTTGAAAATTGCTGGTTTGCTACTATCTGTATTCATTAACTACTAAACACTCAGGGAGTATGTGCCTTAGGGAACTGGGGTAATTGTCCATGCTAACCAAGTACAGTGATAAAATGTTTAACAAATAAAATTTTCCACTTCTACTTCCCTTGTAGGAAGTTTATTAGCATTTACAACCACTATGATACTAGGAACCAACACTTATTAAAAACCACTTTGTGTAGAAATACTGCCAACTTCATGCTAACTCTTGAAGCTGAAGGGACCCATTGCACTAAGCATGAATGGACTTTGCTCTCAGCTGGAGTTACCCAGATTTTAATTCAGGAGTGACTGTAGCAATTGCTAGTTCATGAGAGAGCTAAGGGCAGTCAGTTATCTTCTAAACATTTCAGGAATGTCTGAGAATCGTGGTGAAAGGTTTTTCTTGCTGCAAGGTGTTTCACAAAGAAAGTGAGAGGTATTGGCTATATAATAAAGTGGCCAGGCTTTGACCTGAAAGGAGATGGTATTGTGTTTCTTATAAAAGAGAAATTAAAATACGGTGCTTTATCTGTTATAAAGCTGTTGTATAATTATAAATATAAACAACTGCCATTGAGTTTGAAGATCATGAAAATTTGGGAAAGTCACTGAAGCGTCCTGAATCTCATTTACTTACCTCTAATAAATGGGGAAAAATGCAAATGAATGTTTGTTAGAATGCCTTTAGAAATGCAAAGCACAAGTTGTATCTTCTTCCTTATTATCTGATACAGAAGGATGGAGAAACTGGCTTTTCATCTTCTTTTTTGACTATTGCCACCTAACCCATATGAGTACAATACCAAAAAGAAAGATTGTTGAATTGCATTAATTATGAATAAAACCATCCATGTTAATTTCTTTCAAGAAACCTGAAACAAATGACTAAGTAGAAATCTCTATATTTTCCACATTTGGTATTCAGTTGCTTTGCTATTTAAAAACTGTAGGTTTGCAAAGACACAGGATTCTAAATATTAATCAGGCATTTGAATTAGTATTTACATTCAAACACTTCTGATATTTAGTGCCAAACTGGAATTTTATTACATATTCACTTCTTCATTTGGATCTCCGAACATAAACCAAAACGTCTCTTTTGGATGTGTTTGTGCATGTCTGTGTGGGTTTGAGTGTTTTACAAATATTTGGTACTTAGCAGAATTTTTTCCAAGCAGATGTTCATCAACCCCTTCCAAGAATTTGTGCTTATCACGATTAAACTAACTTGAAGAACAACATTTATTAATGGAAAACAGGTATCTTTACTGTAAAAAGAAATGTCTCATTGAATTAGTCTTGAAAAGACAAAAATTTCTTTGGTTTTGGTGAAAACTTACAGATACTGTAGAAGTTTATGAAAGTCACCATTTCTAGTGACTTTTTTAAATAAGAGTTTCAGGTAAGTAAGCTTTTTGAACGCAGAAATTAACTCAGATTTCGCATCTGCATTATACATTTCTAAATGTGTGACTTTTTTCCCTCAAGAGTCAGATACTGTTCGTTCATCATAGATGGACCAAATCCCCATATTAATTTTATCTGCTTTTTGCCTTTCCAATACAGATGAGGCATGTGCATTTTTGCTAGTTGAGAAACCGCGTATTTGTTATATGTTTATTTCTAAACTTAAAAATAGACAAATTTCAAAACAGGAGAGTCCTACAAAATATAGAGCTGAAATATGTATATAAAATCCTGCATTGAAACGGTTCACAGCCATTAATAAATGTATATCCATTAACTGCTAAGTTACCAAATTCATACAAGCCACACAGTAATGCTGACTAATAAAAAAATCAGCATTTTTAATAAGCGTTATGGTATTCTCTGATTTGGTCATGAAAATAATCAGGTGTTCACATGCCCAAGGTGAGTGCTAGAAGGTGCCTCCCAAATTCTTACACCACCTCTACTTGCCCTGGGAAAATATGAGTTAAGAGTTAGAAATACCAAGAATAGCAACGTAACTTGAATTTTGAATCTCTTTGCCTTGCTCCTTCATAAACTGAAATCAGTCTGTTGATCCTTATTTGATAACTTGAATGAGTGCCTTTCAAGGAGCTGTCCATCAGTGTGGGGACAGACTTATTATAGGTTATATCAAAGCTGTTTATAAACTAGGGACAAGTTGTGAAAATTAATTGGTAAGGACTGCAGCCATGAAATTAAAAGATGCTTACACCTTGGAAGAAAAGTTATGACCAACCTAGATAGTATATTCAAAAGCAGAGACATTACTTTGATGACTAAGGTCCGTCTAGTCAGGGCTATGGTTTTTCCTGTGGTCATGTATGGATGTGAGAGTTGGACTGTGAAGTAAGCTGAGCGCTGAAGAATTGATGCTTTTGAACTGTGGTGTTGGAGAAGACTCTTGAGAGTCCCTTGGACTGCAAGGAGATCCAACCAGTCCATTCTGAAGGAGATTAACCCTGGGATTTCTTTGGAAGGAATGATGCTAAAGCTGAAACTCCAGTACTTTGGACACCTCATGAGAAGAGTTGACTCACTGGAAGACTCTGATGCTGGGAGGGATTGGGGGCAGTAGGAAAAGGGGACGACCGAGGATGAGATGGCTGGATGGCATCACGGACTTGATGGACGTGAGTCTGAGTGAACTCCGGGAGATGGTGATGGACAGGGAGGCCTGGCGTGCTG
>SJYW01049628.1:511520-521995 GCA_006410735.1 Raphicerus campestris
GCTGAGCACTGAAGACTTGATGCATTTGAACTGTGGAGTTAGAGAAGACTCTTGAGAGTCCCTTGGACTGCAAGGAGATCCAACCAGTCCATTCTGAAGGAGATTAACCCTGGGATTTCTTTGGAAGGAATGATGCTAAAGCTGAAACTCCAGTACTTTGGACACCTCATGAGAAGAGTTGACTCACTGGAAGACTCTGATGCTGGGAGGGATTGGGGGCAGTAGGAAAAGGGGACGACCGAGGATGAGATGGCTGGATGGCATCACGGACTTGATGGACGTGAGTCTGAGTGAACTCCAGGAGATGGTGATGGACAGGGAGGCCTGGCGTGCTGCGATTCATGGGGTCGCAAAGAGTCAGACACGACTGAGCAACTGAACTGAACTGAACAACACATTGAAAATGTCAAGCAATTTATTGATTGCCTAAGATCTACTGAGTAGTATGTGGCAAGCTTGGCTCATGAAACATGCTGCTGCTGCTAAGTCACTTCAGTCGTGTCTGACTCTGTGCGACCCCATAGATGGCAGCCCACCAGGCTCCCCCGTCCCTGGGATTCTCCAGGCAAGAACACTGGAGTGGGTTGCCATTTCCTTCTCCAATGCTTGAACGTGAAAAGTGAAAAGTGAAGTCGCTTAGTCGTGTCCGACTCTTCACGACCCCATGGACTGCAGCCTATCAGGCTCCTCCGCCCATGGGATTTTCCAGGCAAGAGTATTGGAGTGGGTTTGCCTATTCCCACATAAAATCCCTGTATACCTGTCGTTTGTCACCAAGTATTAGAATTCAGGTTAGCACCTTTCTTATATCTCCCAGGAAAACAATGCTATACAAAACGTGAGTGGAGTGAAAGTGAAAGTCTCTCAGTCGTGTCCGACTCTTTGCAACCCTCTGGACTGTACAGCCCATGGGATTCTCCAGGCCAAAATACTGGAGTGTGTAGTCTTTCCCTACTCCAGGGGATCTTCCCATCCCAGGGATCAAACCCAGGTTTCCTGCATTGCAGGCGGATTCTTTACGAGCTGAGCCACAAGGGAAGCCCATAAAGAGGAATAGAATACCATTAGATGGTATCAAGAAAATAATGAAGACAGAAATGTATTTTTCTCTTAAGAACCACAATTTAAGAGATTGAAAGATACATGTGACAGAGTATCAGATAAAGTTTCCTGAACAAGTTAGATTTTAAAGAGGGTCCTAAAGAGTGAGTAAATCTTCGTCAGCGATTCTCAACCCTGGCTGTGCCTAAGGATTTTTAAAAAACTCCCTGTGCCCCACCCTCAGAAATCCTGAGTTAATTGGCCTGGGGTGGGGCCCAGGATAGTTTGACAAAGCTCTCAGGTGATTTTAATGTGCAGGTAGGGTTGAGAACAGTTGTAGTAAGACAATGAAGAAGAATAATGGAAGAGAGAAAGTAACAGTTTAAGAGCATGTGCCAATTCGTTCACCCATTTACTCATTCCATAAAACCTTTATTGAGTGTCTACTGGATGCTAGTCATTGAACTAGCTGGTGGGTCAAATTAAAATGATTGAGAAATCATGCTTGGAGTTTTCCATCCAAAGAGACTCATGTGTAAACAAGCTATGACAAAGCAATGTGATGCATACATACATGTAGAGAGCACATTGCAGGACAGTGATTATCATTTTCTGTTACTCAGAACACTGGTTCACAAACCTGTATGCAAACTGGAATCACCGAGAAGCATTATAAATTATGGCTTTCTTGGTCCCGCACCAGAGATTCCAATATGATTGGTTTGGGAGCCAGAGTTTAAAACAAAACAAAAACAAAATAATAATAATAAAAAAAAACCAAACACCTCTGGAGGTTACTTCAGTTCACAGTGTCGGACTAATGAGTGTGGTCTGATGAAGTAAGAGGTAAATTTAGAAGTCAGGTTGAATTGTCAAGCGAAACAAGGCTCAGTGAAGCCATGAGTTCAAGGCAGAGGTTCTGGGATTGCAACATTGAAAGGTTCTCTGTCATCGAATGAAAGGGAAAATTTTAGAAGTATTTTTGGCAAATGTAAAATGGAGTATGGGAGAGGATACCTGAAGGAGTTTATCACTAGACACAGTGCTTAGGGTCCCAAGAAAATGTTGCAGTTTGCTCTAAAATCAGAAGATAAAAATGAACGTTTAGAAAAGAATGTTTTAATGTGTAATATTAACATCTGGATCGCTTTACCAGCACTGTTGCAAAATATTAATTTTAGTACTTTTTTAATGAAGGAGGGAGTCCATGGAGGCACGTGCTTAGGACCAACAGAAGTCATAACGCAGCCCTAGGTAAAAGGAGCACCCAGTCTCAACCGATTTTAATTTCTGTTAGATAAATGATGTGTAACATGCAAGCATTTATTTGCTTTTCTACTCCCTAGAGTTATTTCCATCTTGGTCTTGCAGAACTGGAATGCGAGGGCCAAGTATTTTATCTTTTCAGAATACCTAGTTCCATGCTGGGGAGAGCCTGTTGAGTGAATCAAGAAGTTTGATTCAAAACAATGCTCTGCTTTCGTAAGAGGCACCGTTTCCCTCCATCTGAAATGTTCTTAGCCCTTTTATCCAGCTGGAGAGCTCTGGGTTATCCTTTAAAACTTACGTAAAACAATTCAGTTTTATGTGCAACTTTCTCTAGCCTCCCCTGCCTCTGCCTAAAGTAATCACTGTGATATATCAATCCATTTTCTTCATCCCTTGATACTGCACACTCACCATGCATTGCTGTCTGCAGTTATAAGTGTGCTAGGTCTCTTCCAACATGACCTCTACATCCCGGATTATCCAATCCTGTGTTCTTAGGTTCTAGAATCATTCCTAGTCATAATAAGTGCCACCAAAGGCACAGCCATTAATGTACTAGGTCAATNTCTGTGCGACCCCATAGATGGCAGCCCACCAGGCTCCCCCGTCCCTGGGATTCTCCAGGCAAGAACACTGGAGTGGGTTGCCATTTCCTTCTCCAATGCTTGAACGTGAAAAGTGAAAAGTGAAGTCGCTTAGTCGTGTCCGACTCTTCACGACCCCATGGACTGCAGCCTATCAGGCTCCTCCGCCCATGGGATTTTCCAGGCAAGAGTATTGGAGTGGGTTTGCCTATTCCCACATAAAATCCCTGTATACCTGTCGTTTGTCACCAAGTATTAGAATTCAGGTTAGCACCTTTCTTATATCTCCCAGGAAAACAATGCTATACAAAACGTGAGTGGAGTGAAAGTGAAAGTCTCTCAGTCGTGTCCGACTCTTTGCAACCCTCTGGACTGTACAGCCCATGGAATTCTCCAGGCCAAAATACTGGAGTGTGTAGTCTTTCCCTACTCCAGGGGATCTTCCCATCCCAGGGATCAAACCCAGGTTTCCTGCATTGCAGGCGGATTCTTTACGAGCTGAGCCACAAGGGAAGCCCATAAAGAGGAATAGAATACCATTAGATGGTATCAAGAAAATAATGAAGACAGAAATGTATTTTTCTCTTAAGAACCACAATTTAAGAGATTGAAAGATACATGTGACAGAGTATCAGATAAAGTTTCCTGAAAAAGTTAGATTTTAAAGAGGGTCCTAAAGAGTGAGTAAATCTTAGTCAGCGATTCTCAACCCTGGCTGTGCCTAAGGATTTTTAAAAAACTCCCTGTGCCCCACCCTCAGAAATCCTGAGTTAATTGGCCTGGGGTGGGGCCCAGGATAGTTTGACAAAGCTCTCAGGTGATTTTAATGTGCAGGTAGGGTTGAGAACAGTTGTAGTAAGACAATGAAGAAGAATAATGGAAGAGAGAAAGTAACAGTTTAAGAGCATGTGCCAATTCGTTCACCCATTTACTCATTCCATAAAACCTTTATTGAGTGTCTACTGGATGCTAGTCATTGAACTAGCTGGTGGGTCAAATTAAAATGATTGAGAAATCATGCTTGGAGTTTTCCATCTAAAGAGACTCATGTGTAAACAAGCTATGACAAAGCAATGTGATGCATACATACATGTAGAGAGCACATTGCAGGACAGTGATTATCATTTTCTGTTACTCAGAACACTGGTTCACAAACCTGTATGCAAACTGGAATCACCGAGAAGCATTATAAATTATGGCTTTCTTGGTCCCGCACCAGAGATTCCAATATGATTGGTTTGGGAGCCAGAGTTTAAAACAAAACAAAAACAAAATAATAATAATAAAAAAAAACCAAACACCTCTGGAGGTTACTTCAGTTCACAGTGTCGGACTAATGAGTGTGGTCTGATGAAGTAAGAGGTAAATTTAGAAGTCAGGTTGAATTGTCAAGCGAAACAAGGCTCAGTGAAGCCATGAGTTCAAGGCAGAGGTTCTGGGATTGCAACATTGAAAGGTTCTCTGTCATCGAATGAAAGGGAAAATTTTAGAAGTATTTTTGGCAAATGTAAAATGGAGTATGGGAGAGGATACCTGAAGGAGTTTATCACTAGACACAGTGCTTAGGGTCCCAAGAAAATGTTGCAGTTTGCTCTAAAATCAGAAGATAAAAATGAACGTTTAGAAAAGAATGTTTTAATGTGTAATATTAACATCTGGATCGCTTTACCAGCACTGTTGCAAAATATTATTTTTAGTACTTTTTTAATGAAGGAGGGAGTCCATGGAGGCACGTGCTTAGGACCAACAGAAGTCATAACGCAGCCCTAGGTAAAAGGAGCACCCAGTCTCAACCGATTTTAATTTCTGTTAGATAAATGATGTGTAACATGCAAGCATTTATTTGCTTTTCTACTCCCTAGAGTTATTTCCATCTTGGTCTTGCAGAACTGGAATGCGAGGGCCAAGTATTTTATCTTTTCAGAATACCTAGTTCCATGCTGGGGAGAGCCTGTTGAGTGAATCAAGAAGTTTGATTCAAAACAATCCTCTGCTTTCGTAAGAGGCACCGTTTCCCTCCATCTGAAATGTTCTTAGCCCTTTTATCCAGCTGGAGAGCTCTGGGTTATCCTTTAAAACTTACGTAAAACAATTCAGTTTTATGTGCAACTTTCTCTAGCCTCCCCTGCCTCTGCCTAAAGTAATCACTGTGATATATCAATCCATTTTCTTCATCCCTTGATACTGCACACTCACCATGCATTGCTGTCTGCAGTTATAAGTGTGCTAGGTCTCTTCCAACATGACCTCTACATCCCAGATTATCCAATCCTGTGTTCTTAGGTTCTAGAATCATTCCTAGTCATAATAAGTGCCACCAAAGGCACAGCCATTAATGTACTAGGTCAATATATTAATAAATTTAATCTTTCACAAATTTGGACTACGCTTTGGAAAAGAGTCTAGCAAAAGAGTTTAAGTTCAAGATAACAACACTGTTTTAACAAAATGAAGTTAAATTACTTCTCAAGGAATTCACACTTCACCTGAGCTAAGACAAAAATAGGTGAAGACTGTTAATTAAAACCTTATAGTTCTTGATGGAACTAAAAAAATTTTTCTTAACAGCCATCGGTGTAGTTCCAAAATAGAAAGGCTTCAGCAAGAAACCATCATTTTTTTAACTTTTATTTTGAACAAAATTTTGGATGTTACGGCATATGCTGCACTTATTTTTCTGCCAGAGTTAGAGTAACCAAGCATTGGCCACACATCTGAAGAAACTCGAAAAATGTAAACTAATCATTCTAAAATCTTTTATAGCTTTTGTTCATGAATATTTTGTTAACAGAGCCATCTGTTCACATTTAAATATGCTTCCTTTATCTCGAGTATGATCAGACTGAGGATATGTTCATTTGTATTTTCCAGGAAACTTCAAGTTCCAAAGTGCTGTTTCAGCTGGGGCTCTTGTGTCAAGACTGATTCTAATAAAGAGATGTATTTGAGGTATTTAAATCAGTGAGTTAGTTATTTTCAGTCTTATCCCTAAAGAGCATTTGCATTCATTGTAAAATAACCCACCACACTGGAATCTTATGGTCAGTCATGCTAGTTTCACCTCTCCAGAAATCATGCTATTGCTTTCTACAGTGAATGTATGGATAGCTTGGGTCAAAGATGATTGCCTCAAAAAAAAAAATCAGTTGCTCTACCGAGATTGAGAAGGCAGGAGAATTTGTTTACCTGAGTGGCGAATCTTACAGGTTACAGTAGAAAGGTCTGGAGGAGGAAATAAGGGAAGAATGGAGCAGGTGGAAAGACGTTAGAAGAGGAAGAGATATAGTAAACAGGAAAAATCTGGATATTCCCAAATGACTACATTTGGACACTGACTAAGTATCACAGACATTTGTGTCATTGTGCAATGAGTAAANGGCAGGAGAATTTGTTTACCTAAGTGGTGAATCTTACAGGTTACAGTAGAAAGGTCTGGAGGAGGAAATAAAGGAAGAATGGAGCAGGTGGAAAGATGTTAGAAGAGGAAGAGATAAAGTAAACAGGAAAAATCTGGATATTCCCAAATGACTACATTTGGACACTGACTAAGTATCACAGACATTTGTGTCATCGTGCAATGAGTAGACCTTTAAATTACAGTGGAAATTTGGTATCCTGTCAGCTCTAGCTCTGAGAATGGTAAGGTTTTTAGGAAGAGTTGAGGTAAGTGCCAAAGGACATATCCACAGTGAGTTTTGGAGAAAGAAGATAGACAGCTCATGACCACAGAAACTGGCCATCTAGGACTTCCCTTGTAGCAGAGTGGTTAAGAATCTGCCTGCCAGTGCAAGAGGACATGGGTTTGATTCCTGGTCTGAGAAGATTCCATATGCAGCAGGACAACTGAGCCTGTGTGAAACCCTACTAAGCCTGCACTCTAGAAACCACGAGCTGCACCTCCTGAAGCCAGCACCCTAGGGCCCATGCTCCACAACAAGAGAAGCCGCCTCAGTGAGAAGCCTGCACACCACAGATAGAGAGTAGCACCAGATCGCCACAACGAGAGAAAGCCTGTGTGCAACAACGAAGACCCAGCACAGCCGAAAGAGTGAAAGAAGAAATAAAGAGAGGNAAGAAGAAGGTGAAAAGAAGAGGAAGAACAAGAAGAAGGTGAGAAGAAGAAGAGGAAGTTGAGAAAAAGAAGCAGAACGTGAGAAGAAGAAGAAGAAAAAGTAGAAGAAGAAGAAATAGAAGAAGAAGTAGAAGAAGAAGAAAATGAAGAAGAAGGAGAAGAAAAAGGTGAGTAGAAGAAGAAGTTGAGAAGAAGAAGAAGAAAGTGAGAAGAAGAAGAAGAAGAGGTAGAAAGTGAGAAGAAGAAGAAGAAGAAGAAGAAGAAGAAGTCGAGAAGAAGGGGAAGAAGTTGAGAAGAAGAAGAGGAAGTTGAAAAGAAGAAGAAGAGGGTGAGAAGAAGAAGAAGATGGTGAGAAGAAGAAGAAGGTGAGAAGAATAAGAAGAAAGAGAAGAAAAAGAAGAGGAGGAAAAGCAAGGACAAGAAAAAGTTGGGAAGAAGAAGAGGAAGTAGCAGAAGAAGAGGATGAAGAGAAGAAGAAGAAGAAAAGGAAGAAGAAGAAGAAGGTGAGAAAAAGAAGAAGAAGGTGAGAAGAAGAAGAAGATGGTGAGAAGAAGAAGAGGAAGAAGAAGAAGGTGAGAAGAAGAAGAAAAAGGTGAGAAAAAGAAGAAGAAGAAGGTGACAAGAATAAGAAGAAAGTGAGAGGAAGAAAAAGGTGAAAAGAAAAAGAAGAAGAACAAGAAGAACAAGAAGAATGTGAGAAGAAGAAGAAAAATTTGAGAAGAAGATGAAAAAGGTGAAAAGAATAAAAAGATCAAGAAGAAGGTGAGAAGAAGAAGAAGAACAAGAAGAAAGTGAGAAGAAGAAAAAGAAGAAGAAAAGGAAGAA
Source organism: Raphicerus campestris (assembly GCA_006410735.1). NCBI lineage: Eukaryota > Metazoa > Chordata > Mammalia > Artiodactyla > Bovidae > Raphicerus > Raphicerus campestris. The sequence continues at coordinate 519,312 of SJYW01049628.1, forward strand.
GAAGAAGAAAAGGAAGAAGAAAATGAAGAAGAAGAAGAAGAACAAGAAGATGAGAAGCAGAAGAAGAAGTTGAGAAGAAGAAGAAGAAGCTGAGAAGAAGAAGAAGGAAAAGAAGGTGTGAGGAAGAAGAAGAACAAGAAGAAGGTGAGAAGAAGAAGAGGAAGTTGAGAAGAAGAAAAAGAAGCTGAGAAGAAGAAGAAGGAGAAGAAGGTGAGAGGAAGAAGAAGAACAAGAAGAAGGTGAGAAGAAGAAGAAAAAGAAAAGAAGGTGAGAAGAAGAAGAAGATGAGAAGAAAAGAAGAAGAAGAAGTAGAAGAAGAGGAAAAGGAAGAAAAACAAGAAGGTAAGAAGTAGAATAAGAAGAAGAAGGAGGAAAGGAAGAAGAAGAAGAAGTTGAGAAGCATAAGAAGAAGGTGACAAGAGGAAGAAGATGGTGAGAAGACGAAGAGGAAGAAGAAAAAGAAGGTGAGAAGAAGAAGAAGAAGACGAAAAAGAAGAAGATGAGAAGAAGAAGAAGAAGGTGAGAAAAAGAAGAAGGAGAGAAGAAGAAGAAGAAGAAAAAGAAGAGGAAAAGGAGAACAAGAAGAAGGTGAGAAGAAGAAGAAGTCGAAGAAGAAGAAGAGGAAAAGGAAGAACAAGAAGAAAGTGAAAAGAAGAAGAAGAAGAAGGTGCAAAGAAGAAGTAGAAGAGGAAAAGGAAGAACAAGAAGATGGTGAGAAGAAGAAGAAGAAGAAGAAGGTGCGAAGAAAAAGAAGATTAAGGTGAGAAAAAGAAGAAGAAGAAGGTGAGAAAAAGAACAAGAAAAAGGTGGAAGAAAAAAAAGAAGTTGAGAAGAAAAGGAAGAAGATGAGAAGAAGAAGGTGAGAAGGAGAAGAAGAAGGTGAGATGAAGAACAAGAAGAAGAAGAAGAAGAGAAAAAGGAAGAAAAAGAAGAAGGTGAAAAGAAGAAGACGAAGAATAAGAAGAAGAGGAAAAGGAAGAACAAAAAAAAGATGAGAAGGAGAAGAAGAAGAAGAACAAGAAGAAAGTGAGAAGAAGTAGAAAAACAAGAAGAAAGTGAGAAGAAGAAGAAGATGAGAAGAAGAAGAAGAAAAAGAAGAAGGAGAAGGAGAAGAAGAAGAAGGTGGTAAGAAGAAGAAGGTGAGAAGAAGAAGAAGAAGAAGTAGAAGAGTAAAAGGAAGAACAAGAAGAAGGTGAGAAGTAGAAGAAGGCGGTAAGAAGAATAAGAGGAAGAAAAAGAAGAAGAAGAAAAGAAAGAAAAGGAAGAAAAAGAAGAAGGTGAGAAGAAGAAGAAGGTGAGAAGAAGAAGAAGAAGAAGAAAGTGAGAAGAAGAAGAAGTTGAGAAGAAGAAGAATAGAGGAAGAACAAGTAGAAGGTAAAAAGAAGAAGAAGAAGTTGCTAATTAGAAAAAGAATGAGAAAAGAAGAAGAAGGTGATAAGAAGAAGAAGAAGATGATGAGAAGAAGAAGAATGTGAAAAAAGAAGGAGAACGTGAAAAGAATAAGAAAAAGATGAGAAGAAGAAATAGAAGTAGAAGAAGAAGAAGGAGAAGGTGAGAAGAATAAGAAGAAGAATATGAGAAGAAGAGGAAGAACAAGAAGAATGTTAGAGGAAGAAGAAAATTTTGAGATGAAGAAGAAGAAGGAGAGTAGAAGAAGAAGAAGGAAAAGAAGAAGAAGAAGAAGGAGAACAAGGTGAGAAAAGGAAGTAGAGGGAGAAGAAAAAGAAGAAGAAGGTGAAAAGAAGAAGAAGAAGAAGGTGAGAAGTAGAAGAAGAAAAAGAAGAAGCAGAAATAGAAAAAGTAGAAGAAAAAGGTGAGAAAAGAAGGTAGGATAAAGAAGAAGAAGAAGAAAAAGGTGTGAAGAAGACGGATAAGAAAAAGGTAAGAAAGAAGAAGAAGAAGAAAAAGAAGAAATAGAAGGTGAGCAGTAGAAGAACGTGAGAAGAAGCAGAAGAAGAAGAAGGTGAGAATAAGAAGAAGACTGTGAGAAGAAGAAGAAGAAAAGAAGAAGAAGGTGTGAAGAAGAGGAATAAGAAAAAATATGAAAGAAGAAGAAGAAGAAGAAATAGAAGGTGAGAAGTAGAAGAAGGTGAGAAGAAGAAGCAAAGAAGAAGAATGTGAGAAGAAGAGAAAGAACACGAACAAGGTGAAAAGAAGAAAAAGAAGAACAAGAGGAAGAACAAAAAGAAGAAGTTGAGAAGAAGAGGTAGAACAAGAAGAAGGTGAGAAGAAGAAGAATTTGAGAAGAAGAAGTAGAAGGTGAGAAGAAGAACAAGAAGAAGAAGAAGAAAAAAGGAAGAAGAAGAAGAAGAGGAAGAAGTTGAGAAGTAGAAGAAGAAGGTTAGAAAAAGAAGAAGAAGAGGAAGAAGTTGAGGAGAAGAAGAAGGTGAGAAGAAGAAGAAGAAGAAGTAGAAGGTGAGAAGAAGAAGAAAAAGAAGAAGTAGAAGAAGAATGTTAGAAGAAGAAGAAGGTGAGAAGAAAAGGAAGAATAAGAAGAAGATGAGAAGAAGAAAAAGAAGTTGAGAAGAAGAAGAAAGAGATTAAGAAGAAAAAGAAAGTGAGAAGAAGAAGAAGATGAGAAGAAGAAGAAGATGAGAAGAAGAAGAAGGTTAGAAGAAGAAGAAGAAGGTGGTGAGAAGAAGGAGAAGATGAAGAAGGTGAGAAGAAGAAGAAGAAGTTGACAA
>SJYW01049628.1:529079-555532 GCA_006410735.1 Raphicerus campestris
AGGCCTGGCGTGCTGCGATTCATGGGGTCGCAAAGAGTCAGACACGACTGAGCAACTGAACTGAACTGAACAACACATTGAAAATGTCAAGCAATTTATTGATTGCCTAAGATCTACTGAGTAGTATGTGGCAAGCTTGGCTCATGAAACATGCTGCTGCTGCTAAGTCACTTCAGTCGTGTCTGTGCGACCCCATAGATGGCAGCCCACCAGGCTCCCCCGTCCCTGGGATTCCCCAGGCAAGAACACTGGAGTGGGTTGCCATTTCCTTCTCCAATGCTTGAACGTGAAAAGTGAAAAGTGAAGTCGCTTAGTCGTGTCCGACTCTTCACGACCCCATGGACTGCAGCCTATCAGGCTCCTCCGCCCATGGGATTTTCCAGGCAAGAGTATTGGAGTGGGTTTGCCTATTCCCACATAAAATCCCTGTATACCTGTCGTTTGTCACCAAGTATTAGAATTCAGGTTAGCACCTTTCTTATATCTCCCAGGAAAACAATGCTATACAAAACGTGAGTGGAGTGAAAGTGAAAGTCTCTCAGTCGTGTCCGACTCTTTGCAACCCTCTGGACTGTACAGCCCATGGGATTCTCCAGGCCAAAATACTGGAGTGTGTAGTCTTTCCCTACTCCAGGGGATCTTCCCATCCCAGGGATCAAACCCAGGTTTCCTGCATTGCAGGCGGATTCTTTACGAGCTGAGCCACAAGGGAAGCCCATAAAGAGGAATAGAATACCATTAGATGGTATCAAGAAAATAATGAAGACAGAAATGTATTTTTCTCTTAAGAACCACAATTTAAGAGATTGAAAGATACATGTGACAGAGTATCAGATAAAGTTTCCTGAACAAGTTAGATTTTAAAGAGGGTCCTAAAGAGTGAGTAAATCTTCGTCAGCGATTCTCAACCCTGGCTGTGCCTAAGGATTTTTAAAAAACTCCCTGTGCCCCACCCTCAGAAATCCTGAGTTAATTGGCCTGGGGTGGGGCCCAGGATAGTTTGACAAAGCTCTCAGGTGATTTTAATGTGCAGGTAGGGTTGAGAACAGTTGTAGTAAGACAATGAAGAAGAATAATGGAAGAGAGAAAGTAACAGTTTAAGAGCATGTGCCAATTCGTTCACCCATTTACTCATTCCATAAAAACCTTTATTGAGTGTCTACTGGATGCTAGTCATTGAACTAGCTGGTGGGTCAAATTAAAATGATTGAGAAATCATGCTTGGAGTTTTCCATCTAAAGAGACTCATGTGTAAACAAGCTATGACAAAGCAATGTGATGCATACATACATGTAGAGAGCACATTGCAGGACAGTGATTATCATTTTCTGTTACTCAGAACACTGGTTCACAAACCTGTATGCAAACTGGAATCACCGAGAAGCATTATAAATTATGGCTTTCTTGGTCCCGCACCAGAGATTCCAATATGATTGGTTTGGGAGCCAGAGTTTAAAACAAAACAAAAACAAAATAATAATAATAAAAAAAAACCAAACACCTCTGGAGGTTACTTCAGTTCACAGTGTCGGACTAATGAGTGTGGTCTGATGAAGTAAGAGGTAAATTTAGAAGTCAGGTTGAATTGTCAAGCGAAACAAGGCTCAGTGAAGCCATGAGTTCAAGGCAGAGGTTCTGGGATTGCAACATTGAAAGGTTCTCTGTCATCGAATGAAAGGGAAAATTTTAGAAGTATTTTTGGCAAATGTAAACTGGAGTATGGGAGAGGATACCTGAAGGAGTTTATCACTAGACACAGTGCTTAGGGTCCCAAGAAAATGTTGCAGTTTGCTCTAAAATCAGAAGATAAAAATGAACGTTTAGAAAAGAATGTTTTAATGTGTAATATTAACATCTGGATCGCTTTACCAGCACTGTTGCAAAATATTAATTTTAGTACTTTTTTAATGAAGGAGGGAGTCCATGGAGGCACGTGCTTAGGACCAACAGAAGTCATAACGCAGCCCTAGGTAAAAGGAGCACCCAGTCTCAACCGATTTTAATTTCTGTTAGATAAATGATGTGTAACATGCAAGCATTTATTTGCTTTTCTACTCCCTAGAGTTATTTCCATCTTGGTCTTGCAGAACTGGAATGCGAGGGCCAAGTATTTTATCTTTTCAGAATACCTAGTTCCATGCTGGGGAGAGCCTGTTGAGTGAATCAAGAAGTTTGATTCAAAACAATGCTCTGCTTTCGTAAGAGGCACCGTTTCCCTCCATCTGAAATGTTCTTAGCCCTTTTATCCAGCTGGAGAGCTCTGGGTTATCCTTTAAAACTTACGTAAAACAATTCAGTTTTATGTGCAACTTTCTCTAGCCTCCCCTGCCTCTGCCTAAAGTAATCACTGTGATATATCAATCCATTTTCTTCATCCCTTGATACTGCACACTCACCATGCATTGCTGTCTGCAGTTATAAGTGTGCTAGGTCTCTTCCAACATGACCTCTACATCCCAGATTATCCAATCCTGTGTTCTTAGGTTCTAGAATCATTCCTAGTCATAATAAGTGCCACCAAAGGCACGGCCATTAATGTACTAGGTCAATATATTAATAAATTTAATCTTTCACAAATTTGGACTACGCTTTGGAAAAGAGTCTAGCAAAAGAGTTTAAGTTCAAGATAACAACACTGTTTTAACAAAATGAAGTTAAATTACTTCTCAAGGAATTCACACTTCGCCTGAGCTAAGACAAAAATAGGTGAAGACTGTTAATTAAAACCTTATAGTTCTTGATGGAACTAAAAAAATTTTTCTTAACAGCCATCGGTGTAGTTCCAAAATAGAAAGGCTTCAGCAAGAAACCATCATTTTTTTAACTTTTATTTTGAACAAAATTTTGGATGTTACGGCATATGCTGCACTTATTTTTCTGCCAGAGTTAGAGTAACCAAGCATTGGCCACACATCTGAAGAAACTCGAAAAATGTAAACTAATCATTCTAAAATCTTTTATAGCTTTTGTTCATGAATATTTTGTTAACAGAGCCATCTGTTCACATTTAAATATGCTTCCTTTATCTCGAGTATGATCAGACTGAGGATATGTTCATTTGTATTTTCCAGGAAACTTCAAGTTCCAAAGTGCTGTTTCAGCTGGGGCTCTTGTGTCAAGACTGATTCTAATAAAGAGATGTATTTGAGTTATTTAAATCAATGAGTTAGTTATTTTCAGTCTTATCCCTAAAGAGCATTTGCATTCATTGTAAAATAACCCACCACACTGGAATCTTATGGTCAGTCATGCTAGTTTCACCTCTCCAGAAATCATGCTATTGCTTTCTACAGTGAATGTATGGATAGCTTGGGTCAAAGATGATTGCCTCAAAAAAAAAAATCAGTTGCTCTACCGAGATTGAGAAGGCAGGAGATTTTGTTTACCTGAGTGGCGAATCTTACAGGTTACAGTAGAAAGGTCTGGAGGAGGAAATAAGGGAAGAATGGAGCAGGTGGAAAGACGTTAGAAGAGGAAGAGATATAGTAAACAGGAAAAATCTGGATATTCCCAAATGACTACATTTGGACACTGACTAAGTATCACAGACATTTGTGTCATTGTGCAATGAGTAAACCTTTAAATTACAGTGGAAATTTGGTATCCTGTCAGCTCTAGCTCTGAGAATGGTAAGGTTTTTAGGAAGAGTTGAGGTAAGTGCCAAAGGACATATCCACAGTGAGTTTTGGAGAAAGAAGATAGACAGCTCATGACCACAGAAACTGGCCATCTAGGACTTCCCTTGTAGCAGAGTGGTTAAGAATCTGCCTGCCAGTGCAAGAGGACATGGGTTTGATTCCTGGTCTGAGAAGATTCCATATGCAGCAGGACAACTGAGCCTGTGTGAAACCCTACTAAGCCTGCACTCTAGAAACCACGAGCTGCACCTCCTGAAGCCAGCACCCTAGGGCCCATGCTCCACAACAAGAGAAGCCGCCTCAGTGAGAAGCCTGCACACCACAGATAGAGAGTAGCACCAGATCGCCACAACGAGAGAAAGCCTGTGTGCAACAACGAAGACCCAGCACAGCCGAAAGAGTGAAAGAAGAAATAAAGAGAGGAACAAAGCGATTCGCAGTCTAGTAGTAGTAAGTTAAAGTGCAAATGACCACAATGTAAAGGATGGCCTCAAGAGAGGTAGGGGAAAAGTAGGAGCCCAAAACACTCATTGGCACAGTGTTGTGAGTTGGTGATGTGAGAAATTAATGTTGGTGTTAAAGACAAATTATCAACCTTCTGTGGAAGGAATGAAACAGATTCAGAGGCACAGAAAATTCAAGCTAAAAGAGACTTTGGAAGATCAGTACACCAACCATCACCCTGTCTAGGAGAAAAAAACCAGCCTGGGGCAGTGGTTATGAACACAAACTCAAGCGTCAGATTCAGTTCAGTTCAGTTCAGCCAGTTCGGTTGCTCAGTCGTGTCTGACTCTTTGTGACCCCATGGACCACAGCATGCCAGGCCTCTCTCTCCATCACCAACTCCTGGAGTCCGCTCAACCCATGTCCATTGAGCCAGTGATGCCATCCAACCAACTCATTCTCTGTCATCCCCTTCTCTTCCTGCCCTCAATCTTTCCGAGCGTCAAGGTCTTTTCAAATGAGTCAGCTCTTCGCATCAGGTGGTGAAAGTATTGGAGTTTCAGCTTCAACAGCAGTCCTTCCAATGAACACCCAGGACTGATCTCCTTTAGGATGGACTGGTGGGATCTCCTTGTAATCAAGGGACTCTCAAGAGTCTTCTCCAGCACCACAGTTCAAAAGCACCAATTCTTCTGCACTCAGCTTTCTTTATAGTCCAACTCTCACATCCATGGACCACTGGACCACCATCTACATGACCACTGGAAATACCATAGCCTTGACTAGACAGACCTTTGTTGGCAAAGTAATGTCTCTGCTTTTTAATATGCTGTCTAGGTGGTCATAACTCTCCTTCCAAGGAGTAAGCGTCTTTTAATTTCATTGGTGCTGTCACCATCTGCAGTGATTTTGGAAGTGTCTAAAAAATATTTTAAGTCTAGTTGGAACTTAGATGGTCTCTGTCAAGTAATCAAATAGTGGTGGGAAATTAAACACTTGTTATTTAGTCATGCTCCACCGAAAACACAGTTACATAGAGCCATGTTAGATCATGCAAGAGCTAAAGCAAAGCCAGAAAAATGTCACCCTCTCATATTACAGTCAGTGAGAGGAAAAATGAAAATGAAAGAGCTTATTGGAGGGATGATTTGCAAACATGTTGGGCATGTAGTTTCCAAATTCAGAGTGAAATACTGTATCTTCAGGAAAGAGTGTAATTTAAATTATGCAGGGGGAAAAAAAAAAGCCCCTTAATTGGATTGCAGTACACTTTATGTGGGTTTCCTTGGTGGCTCAGCAGTAGAGAATCTGCCTGCCAATGCAGGTGATGCAGGAGAGGCAGGTTTGATCTCTGGGTCAGAAAGATCCCTTGGAGGAGGGCATGGCAACCCACTCCAGGATTTTTCCTGGAGAATTCTATGGACAGAGCAGCCTGCTGGCTACAGTCCATGGGGTTGCAAAAGAGTCGGTCTCATCTTAGCAACTAAACAACACACTTTATGTATTGTTTAAAATAAGGAGATTAAAGAGTAAAAATGTGTCAGTTCTTAAATAGTACTAAAAAAAAGCCAAAACACGTAGAGAAAAACCAAATATTTCTAGTGGACATAAATGTTCCAATCACTCAGAAGGTTGTTTTCTCTAGTTAAAAAAGGATGAGACTCTATACTGTATCATAACCTGAGTTCAGTATTCTTCAGGTCCATTTGCTGTAACTGTAGTCTTGCTAGAATTATTATTTTTAATAATACATTATTAGTTTCCTGTTTATTTAACTTATATGCAGAGTACATCANGTGCTTAAAACTAAAATAATATTGTAAACCAATTATACTGTAATCAAAAAATAATTGTGTCAGGACCACAAAACACTTGGATTCATGTAAATGAAATATGCAACATATACTCAAATCTGTTCTTGCTCTGGTCTTAATCATCTGATTTTACTCAAATATGAAAATCCATGTAACCCTAATAACAGAATGCTTACTTGGTGTTATTCTTGCTGGGTCATGTATCATGTATCAAAATCAGTAGCCAGTAATTCTGCATAAATAGATTTCATTACTCCAACATTCTCAAATTTAATGAGCCATTAATTTTTAAAAATATGACTAATATTTATTCCTGTGCTGTTTTTACAGAACTCTTATGAGCTCTTACTCCATTTGGACTTGACAGTTTGATCAGAGTGATGGCTCCCTCTTGCCATGAGATTCAAATATCTTGACCATTCTATGAATGTCTGAAAATAGACCTATATACCAGAATTTACCTTTTGCCTTGAAACATCCTGTAAAACTTTGTGATGTACCAAAAAATATAAGTGGAAAGATGAAGACTGAGAAATCAGTTATTTTGTAAAACAATATGCAGTAGAAAAACTACCAAGGACCTACTGTATAGGGCAGGGAACTATATTCAATATTTTATAATAACCTATATGGGAAAAGCATCTGAAAAAGAATGTATATATTATTCTTATATACATATATGTGTATATATATATATATAAGTGAATCACTTTGCTGTACACCTGAAACTAACACATCATAAAACAATTATTTTTAAAATATAATAAATTTTAAGAAGATTCAAAAAGCATAATAAAAAATAAAAATTACTGTACAGTATTTTTCATTCATATTTAATCATATTGAAAATCAATTTAGACTAGCTTAGATACCAAGGAAATTCATACATTTGTTGTTCTATAGCAACCCAATATTAGAGAAAATATTGAACAGAGAAGGTTGGGCCCACGAATAACCTTGCCTCCTCAGTTGGGAATCCTACAAAATTCCAGAAACATGAGCTGATATTTTAGTAACTATAACAACGTTATCAAATACAAACATACAAGGCGTTCTTTTCCAAAGTGAGTCTACAAACATAGGGGTTTCCTCCTAAGGCTGTTTTCATTGGAGAGAGTTTCAACAGGGTGAAAAGTTTAAACAGTAAGAAGCACCACAGAACAGGATTCTGAAGTCTTAGTATCACAGTCTCAGTATCACAAAGTTTTTCTTTTCTTACTTAACTTATTTATGTGGTAACTGACTTATTTTATGATGTAGTGACTCATTTGGCCTCTTCATGCCTCAGAAGGCAATACTTCTGTTGATTTTGAGTTCTATCTCTGTTTATTTTTGAGGTTCACTACCAGAGGCAAAGTACTAAAAAAAGCCATATTGAATAAGAAATGAATTTGTTGTTGTTGTTCTATTTATGGGAAAACTTTGAGTGAGTGATGAATGAGAGTTGCTCAGTCGTGTCCAACTCTTTGTGACCCCGTGGGCAGTAGCCTGCCAGGCTCCTCTGTCTGTGGGATTCTCCAGGCCAGAATACTGGAGTAGGTTGTCATTTCCTTCTCCAGGGAATCTTTCCAAACCAGGGATTGAACCTGGGTCTCCTGCATTTTATAAGAAACCTTTAGAAAAGCAAAACTGTGGAGACAGAAAGCACCTTAGTAACCCCTGGGGTTGGGGGTGGACCAAGAGTTACTGGAAAAGGGAAGCAGGGACCTTTCTTCAGGGATGGAAGTGTTCCCAGGAAGGTGACGAGTGTGCTGCCCAGCTGCATCACTGCACTGAAGTCCACTGAACCCTAGTTCAAGAATGCGATCTAAATTATGCCTTGATGAAGAAAGAAACAGTCCTCTTGTGTTCCCCTTCCTTCATTGTCAAGGCAAAATCTTCACCATGGTCCCCAAATCCTGGCATGATCTGGTCCCCTCCCTGCCTCTCTGAGCTCTCTCCTCTTTCCTTACTCACCCACTCCCTACCCCACAGACCTCCTCACTGCTCCTTCATCATCCCAGGCACCTCCCTGCTCCCAGCCTTTGCACTGGTTGTTCCTTTCACCTGAACACTCTTCCCTGTGTATCTGCTCCTTCACTCACATCCTTCAGGTTTTTGTTAAGATGTGTATAAGAGACAGCCCTAACCCCGAACTTGTCTTTTCAGATGCAAAAAATGAAAGAAAATTGGAAAAAAAGCATTATGCATAAATTGTTGGCATGATTTATATAGCTATTAATGGGATGCTTAAATGAATTCCCATTAATTACTAGAAATCACTTTTCATTTTGTATACTAAACATCCCACAATGGTCTCAGTTTACCCTGTGCACTCCCTGAGTCTGATATTATGTCTCAGATCATATGCTGCTGGTATACTATGTGCACCTCTCTCCATTACAAATAATCACTGCCCTGGTCTTCAGTATCTTAAAGGAAAATATTTAATTCTACACATATGTCCATTGAGAGATGACAGGATAGAAGATATGGTATGTGTATGTATACACATATGCATATACATATAGACATGTGCATATACACATGTGCATGCTTACTCAGTCATGTCCGACTCTTTGTAACCCCATGGACAGGAGCCCACCAGGCTCCTCTGTCTACATACATTCCAGGGAAGAATAGTGGAGTGGGTTGCCATTCCCTTCTCCAGGGGATCTTTCTAATCCAGGGATCAAACCTGGGTCTGCACTGCAGGTAGATTCTTTACCATCTGAGAAACCAGGGAAGCCCCCCCACCACCTCCAAAACACACACACACAATGAAATATTGTGTGCACGCATGCTAAGTTGCTTCAGTTGTGTCTGACTCTTTGTGACCCTATGGACTGTAGCCCACCAGGTTCCTCTGTCCAAGGAATTCTCCAGGCAAGAATACTGGAGTGTGTTGCCGTGCACTCCTCCAGGATATCTTCCTAACCCAGGATCAAATCTGTGTTTCCTGCATTACAAGTGGATTCTTTACTGCTGAGCCACCAGGAAAGCTCCAATGGAATATTACTCAGCCATTAAAAATACAAAAATTTTGCCATTTACAACAACATGGATGGGCCTAGACAATATTAAGCTAAGTGAAATAAGCTCAGACAAAATAAAATACTGTATTTTTTAATGTATTTGTGGAATTTAAAAAGAAGAATGAATGAATAATCATAACAAAGCAGAATCAGACTTGTAGGCACAGCAAGCAAACGAGTTGATAGCCAGAGGCAAGAGGAGTGGGTGGATGGGTGAAATACGGGAAGGGGATTAGGAGGTACAAGCCTCCATTTATAGAATAAATAAGTCAGAAAGTGAAAGTGAAGTTGCTTAGTCGTGCCCGACTCTTAGCGACCCCATGGACTGCAGCCTACCAGGCTCCTCCATGCATGGGATTTTCCAGGCAAGAGTACTGGAGGGGGTGCCATTGCCTTCTCCGAATAAGTCAGAAGGATGTAATATATAACATAAAGAATATAGTCACTAATAGTATAATAACCTTGTATGGTGACAGTTGGTAATATGACTAATTTTGGCGACACAATGTAGATAATATATAAAATACAGAAGAATGTATGAAATATAGAATCACTGTTGTGTGCTTAAAACTAAAATAATATTGTAAACCAATTATACTGTAATCAAAAAATAATTGTGTCAGGACCACAAAACACTTGGATTCATGTAAATGAAATATGCAACATATACTCAAATCTGTTCTTGCTCTGGTCTTAATCATCTGATTTTACTCAAATATGAAAATCCATGTAACCCTAATAACAGAATGCTTACTTGGTGTTATTCTTGCTGGGTCATGTATCATGTATCAAAATCAGTAGCCAGTAATTCTGCATAAATAGATTTCATTACTCCAACATTCTCAAATTTAATGAGCCATTAATTTTTAAAAATATGACTAATATTTATTCCTGTGCTGTTTTTACAGAACTCTTATGAGCTCTTACTCCATTTGGACTTGACAGTTTGATCAGAGTGATGGCTCCCTCTTGCCATGAGATTCAAATATCTTGACCATTCTATGAATGTCTGAAAATAGACCCTATATACCAGAATTTACCTTTTGCCTTGAAACATCCTGTAAAACTTTGTGATGTACCAAAAAATATAAGTGGAAAGATGAAGACTGAGAAATCAGTTATTTTGTAAAACAATATGCAGTAGAAAAACTACCAAGGACCTACTGTATAGGGCAGGGAACTATATTCAATATTTTATAATAACCTATATGGGAAAAGCATCTGAAAAAGAATGTATATATTATTCTTATATACATATATGTGTATATATATATATATAAGTGAATCACTTTGCTGTACACCTGAAACTAACACATCATAAAACAATTATTTTTAAAATATAATAAATTTTAAGAAGATTCAAAAAGCATAATAAAAAATAAAAATTACTGTACAGTATTTTTCATTCACATTTAATCATATTGAAAATCAATTTAGACTAGCTTAGATACCAAGGAAATTCATACATTTGTTGTTCTATAGCAACCCAATATTAGAGAAAATATTGAACAGAGAAGGTTGGGCCCACGAATAACCTTGCCTCCTCAGTTGGGAATCCTACAAAATTCCAGAAACATGAGCTGATATTTTAGTAACTATAACAACGTTATCAAATACAAACATACAAGGCGTTCTTTTCCAAAGTGAGTCTACAAACATAGGGGTTTCCTCCTAAGGCTGTTTTCATTGGAGAGAGTTTCAACAGGGTGAAAAGTTTAAACAGTAAGAAGCACCACAGAACAGGATTCTGAAGTCTTAGTATCACAGTCTCAATATCACAAAGTTTTTCTTTTCTTACTTAACTTATTTATGTGGTAACTGACTTATTTTATGATGTAGTGACTCATTTGGCCTCTTCATGCCTCAGAAGGCAATACTTCTGTTGATTTTGAGTTCTGTCTTTGTTTATTTTTGAGGTTCACTACCAGAGGCAAAGTACTAAAAAAAGCCATATTGAATAAGAAATGAATTTGTTGTTGTTGTTCTATTTATGGGAAAACTTTGAGTGAGTGATGAATGAGAGTTGCTGAGTCGTGTCCAACTCTTTGTGACGCCGTGGGCAGTAGCCTGCCAGGCTCCTCTGTCCGTGGGATTCTCCAGGCCAGAATACTGGAGTAGGTTGTCATTTCCTTCTCCAGGGAATCTTTCCAAACCAGGGATTGAACCTGGGTCTCCTGCATTTTATAAGAAACCTTTAGAAAAGCAAAACTGTGGAGACAGAAAGCACCTTAGTAACCCCTGGGGTTGGGGGTGGACCAAGAGTTACTGGAAAAGGGAAGCAGGGACCTTTCTTCAGGGATGGAAGTGTTCCCAGGAAGGTGACGAGTGTGCTGCCCAGCTGCATCACTGCACTGAAGTCCACTGAACCCTAGCTCAAGAATGCGATCTAAATTATGCCTTGATGAAGAAAGAAACAGTCCTCTTGTGTTCCCCTTCCTTTGTTGTCAAGGCAAAATCTTCACCATGGTCCCCAAATTCTGGCATGATCTGGTCCCCTCCCTGCCTCTCTGAGCTCTCTCTTCTTTCCTTACTCACCCACTCCCTACCCCACAGACCTCCTCACTGCTCCTTCATCATCCCAGGCACCTCCCTGCTCCCAGCCTTTGCACTGGTTGTTCTTTTCACCTGAACACTCTTCCCTGTGTATCTGCTCCTTCACTCACATCCTTCAGGTTTTTGTTAAGATGTGTATAAGAGACAGCCCTAACCCCGAACTTGTCTTTTCAGATGCAAAAAATGAAAGAAAATTGGAAAAAAAGCATTATGCATAAATTGTTGGCATGATTTATATAGCTATTAATGGGATGCTTAAATGAATTCCCATTAATTACTAGAAATCACTTTTCATTTTGTATACTAAACATCCCACAATGGTCTCAGTTTACCCTGTGCACTCCCTGAGTCTGATATTATGTCTCAGATCATATGCTGCTGGTATACTATGTGCACCTCTCTCCATTACAAATAATCACTGCCCTGGTCTTCAGTATCTTAAAGGAAAATATTTAATTCTACACATATGTCCATTGAGAGATGACAGGATAGAAGATATGGTATGTGTATGTATACACATATGCATATACATATAGACATGTGCATATACACATGTGCATGCTTACTCAGTCATGTCCGACTCTTTGTAACCCCATGGACAGGAGCCCACCAGGCTCCTCTGTCTACATACATTCCAGGGAAGAATAGTGGAGTGGGTTGCCATTCCCTTCTCCAGGGGATCTTTCTAATCCAGGGATCAAACCTGGGTCTGCACTGCAGGTAGATTCTTTACCATCTGAGAAACCAGGGAAGCCCCCCCACCACCTCCAAAACACACACACACAATGAAATATTGTGTGCACGCATGCTAAGTTGCTTCAGTTGTGTCTGACTCTTTGTGACCCTATGGACTGTAGCCCACCAGGTTCCTCTGTCCAAGGAATTCTCCAGGCAAGAATACTGGAGTGTGTTGCCGTGCACTCCTCCAGGATATCTTCCTAACCCAGGATCAAATCTGTGTTTCCTGCATTACAAGTGGATTCTTTACTGCTGAGCCACCAGGAAAGCTCCAATGGAATATTACTCAGCCATTAAAAATACAAAAATTTTGCCATTTACAACAACATGGATGGGCCTAGACAATATTAAGCTAAGTGAAATAAGCTCAGACAAAATAAAATACTGTATTTTTTAATGTATTTGTGGAATTTAAAAAGAAGAATGAATGAATAATCATAACAAAGCAGAATCAGACTTGTAGGCACAGCAAGCAAACGAGTTGATAGCCAGAGGCAAGAGGAGTGGGTGGATGGGTGAAATACGGGAAGGGGATTAGGAGGTACAAGCCTCCATTTATAGAATAAATAAGTCAGAAAGTGAAAGTGAAGTTGCTTAGTCGTGCCCGACTCTTAGCGACCCCATGGACTGCAGCCTACCAGGCTCCTCCATGCATGGGATTTTCCAGGCAAGAGTACTGGAGGGGGTGCCATTGCCTTCTCCGAATAAGTCAGAAGGATGTAATATATAACATAAAGAATATAGTCACTAATAGTATAATAACCTTGTATGGTGACAGTTGGTAATATGACTAATTTTGGCGACACAATGTAGATAATATATAAAATACAGAAGAATGTATGAAATATAGAATCACTGTTGTGTGCTTAAAACTAAAATAATATTGTAAACCAATTATACTGTAATCAAAAAATAATTGTGTCAGGACCACAAAACACTTGGATTCATGTAAATGAAATATGCAACATATACTCAAATCTGTTCTTGCTCTGGTCTTAATCATCTGATTTTACTCAAATATGAAAATCCATGTAACCCTAATAACAGAATGCTTACTTGGTGTTATTCTTGCTGGGTCATGTATCATGTATCAAAATCAGTAGCCAGTAATTCTGCATAAATAGATTTCATTACTCCAACATTCTCAAATTTAATGAGCCATTAATTTTTAAAAATATGACTAATATTTATTCCTGTGCTGTTTTTACAGAACTCTTATGAGCTCTTACTCCATTTGGACTTGACAGTTTGATCAGAGTGATGGCTCCCTCTTGCCATGAGATTCAAATATCTTGACCATTCTATGAATGTCTGAAAATAGACCCTATATACCAGAATTTACCTTTTGCCTTGAAACATCCTGTAAAACTTTGTGATGTACCAAAAAATATAAGTGGAAAGATGAAGACTGAGAAATCAGTTATTTTGTAAAACAATATGCAGTAGAAAAACTACCAAGGACCTACTGTATAGGGCAGGGAACTATATTCAATATTTTATAATAACCTATATGGGAAAAGCATCTGAAAAAGAATGTATATATTATTCTTATATACATATATGTGTATATATATATATATAAGTGAATCACTTTGCTGTACACCTGAAACTAACACATCATAAAACAATTATTTTTAAAATATAATAAATTTTAAGAAGATTCAAAAAGCATAATAAAAAATAAAAATTACTGTACAGTATTTTTCATTCACATTTAATCATATTGAAAATCAATTTAGACTAGCTTAGATACCAAGGAAATTCATACATTTGTTGTTCTATAGCAACCCAATATTAGAGAAAATATTGAACAGAGAAGGTTGGGCCCACGAATAACCTTGCCTCCTCAGTTGGGAATCCTACAAAATTCCAGAAACATGAGCTGATATTTTAGTAACTATAACAACGTTATCAAATACAAACATACAAGGCGTTCTTTTCCAAAGTGAGTCTACAAACATAGGGGTTTCCTCCTAAGGCTGTTTTCATTGGAGAGAGTTTCAACAGGGTGAAAAGTTTAAACAGTAAGAAGCACCACAGAACAGGATTCTGAAGTCTTAGTATCACAGTCTCAATATCACAAAGTTTTTCTTTTCTTACTTAACTTATTTATGTGGTAACTGACTTATTTTATGATGTAGTGACTCATTTGGCCTCTTCATGCCTCAGAAGGCAATACTTCTGTTGATTTTGAGTTCTATCTCTGTTTATTTTTGAGGTTCACTACCAGAGGCAAAGTACTAAAAAAAGCCATATTGAATAAGAAATGAATTTGTTGTTGTTGTTCTATTTATGGGAAAACTTTGAGTGAGTGATGAATGAGAGTTGCTGAGTCGTGTCCAACTCTTTGTGACGCCGTGGGCAGTAGCCTGCCAGGCTCCTCTGTCCGTGGGATTCTCCAGGCCAGAATACTGGAGTAGGTTGTCATTTCCTTCTCCAGGGAATCTTTCCAAACCAGGGATTGAACCTGGGTCTCCTGCATTTTATAAGAAACCTTTAGAAAAGCAAAACTGTGGAGACAGAAAGCACCTTAGTAACCCCTGGGGTTGGGGGTGGACCAAGAGTTACTGGAAAAGGGAAGCAGGGACCTTTCTTCAGGGATGGAAGTGTTCCCAGGAAGGTGACGAGTGTGCTGCCCAGCTGCATCACTGCACTGAAGTCCACTGAACCCTAGCTCAAGAATGCGATCTAAATTATGCCTTGATGAAGAAAGAAACAGTCCTCTTGTGTTCCCCTTCCTTTGTTGTCAAGGCAAAATCTTCACCATGGTCCCCAAATTCTGGCATGATCTGGTCCCCTCCCTGCCTCTCTGAGCTCTCTCTTCTTTCCTTACTCACCCACTCCCTACCCCACAGACCTCCTCACTGCTCCTTCATCATCCCAGGCACCTCCCTGCTCCCAGCCTTTGCACTGGTTGTTCTTTTCACCTGAACACTCTTCCCTGTGTATCTGCTCCTTCACTCACATCCTTCAGGTTTTTGTTAAGATGTGTATAAGAGACAGCCCTAACCCCGAACTTGTCTTTTCAGATGCAAAAAATGAAAGAAAATTGGAAAAAAAGCATTATGCATAAATTGTTGGCATGATTTATATAGCTATTAATGGGATGCTTAAATGAATTCCCATTAATTACTAGAAATCACTTTTCATTTTGTATACTAAACATCCCACAATGGTCTCAGTTTACCCTGTGCACTCCCTGAGTCTGATATTATGTCTCAGATCATATGCTGCTGGTATACTATGTGCACCTCTCTCCATTACAAATAATCACTGCCCTGGTCTTCAGTATCTTAAAGGAAAATATTTAATTCTACACATATGTCCATTGAGAGATGACAGGATAGAAGATATGGTATGTGTATGTATACACATATGCATATACATATAGACATGTGCATATACACATGTGCATGCTTACTCAGTCATGTCCGACTCTTTGTAACCCCATGGACAGGAGCCCACCAGGCTCCTCTGTCTACATACATTCCAGGGAAGAATAGTGGAGTGGGTTGCCATTCCCTTCTCCAGGGGATCTTTCTAATCCAGGGATCAAACCTGGGTCTGCACTGCAGGTAGATTCTTTACCATCTGAGAAACCAGGGAAGCCCCCCCACCACCTCCAAAACACACACACACAATGAAATATTGTGTGCACGCATGCTAAGTTGCTTCAGTTGTGTCTGACTCTTTGTGACCCTATGGACTGTAGCCCACCAGGTTCCTCTGTCCAAGGAATTCTCCAGGCAAGAATACTGGAGTGTGTTGCCGTGCACTCCTCCAGGATATCTTCCTAACCCAGGATCAAATCTGTGTTTCCTGCATTACAAGTGGATTCTTTACTGCTGAGCCACCAGGAAAGCTCCAATGGAATATTACTCAGCCATTAAAAATACAAAAATTTTGCCATTTACAACAACATGGATGGGCCTAGACAATATTAAGCTAAGTGAAATAAGCTCAGACAAAATAAAATACTGTATTTTTTAATGTATTTGTGGAATTTAAAAAGAAGAATGAATGAATAATCATAACAAAGCAGAATCAGACTTGTAGGCACAGCAAGCAAACGAGTTGATAGCCAGAGGCAAGAGGAGTGGGTGGATGGGTGAAATACGGGAAGGGGATTAGGAGGTACAAGCCTCCATTTATAGAATAAATAAGTCAGAAAGTGAAAGTGAAGTTGCTTAGTCGTGCCCGACTCTTAGCGACCCCATGGACTGCAGCCTACCAGGCTCCTCCATGCATGGGATTTTCCAGGCAAGAGTACTGGAGGGGGTGCCATTGCCTTCTCCGAATAAGTCAGAAGGATGTAATATATAACATAAAGAATATAGTCACTAATAGTATAATAACCTTGTATGGTGACAGTTGGTAATATGACTAATTTTGGCGACACAATGTAGATAATATATAAAATACAGAAGAATGTATGAAATATAGAATCACTGTTGTGTGCTTAAAACTAAAATAATATTGTAAACCAATTATACTGTAATCAAAAAATAATTGTGTCAGGACCACAAAACACTTGGATTCATGTAAATGAAATATGCAACATATACTCAAATCTGTTCTTGCTCTGGTCTTAATCATCTGATTTTACTCAAATATGAAAATCCATGTAACCCTAATAACAGAATGCTTACTTGGTGTTATTCTTGCTGGGTCATGTATCATGTATCAAAATCAGTAGCCAGTAATTCTGCATAAATAGATTTCATTACTCCAACATTCTCAAATTTAATGAGCCATTAATTTTTAAAAATATGACTAATATTTATTCCTGTGCTGTTTTTACAGAACTCTTATGAGCTCTTACTCCATTTGGACTTGACAGTTTGATCAGAGTGATGGCTCCCTCTTGCCATGAGATTCAAATATCTTGACCATTCTATGAATGTCTGAAAATAGACCCTATATACCAGAATTTACCTTTTGCCTTGAAACATCCTGTAAAACTTTGTGATGTACCAAAAAATATAAGTGGAAAGATGAAGACTGAGAAATCAGTTATTTTGTAAAACAATATGCAGTAGAAAAACTACCAAGGACCTACTGTATAGGGCAGGGAACTATATTCAATATTTTATAATAACCTATATGGGAAAAGCATCTGAAAAAGAATGTATATATTATTCTTATATACATATATGTGTATATATATATATATAAGTGAATCACTTTGCTGTACACCTGAAACTAACACATCATAAAACAATTATTTTTAAAATATAATAAATTTTAAGAAGATTCAAAAAGCATAATAAAAAATAAAAATTACTGTACAGTATTTTTCATTCACATTTAATCATATTGAAAATCAATTTAGACTAGCTTAGATACCAAGGAAATTCATACATTTGTTGTTCTATAGCAACCCAATATTAGAGAAAATATTGAACAGAGAAGGTTGGGCCCACGAATAACCTTGCCTCCTCAGTTGGGAATCCTACAAAATTCCAGAAACATGAGCTGATATTTTAGTAACTATAACAACGTTATCAAATACAAACATACAAGGCGTTCTTTTCCAAAGTGAGTCTACAAACATAGGGGTTTCCTCCTAAGGCTGTTTTCATTGGAGAGAGTTTCAACAGGGTGAAAAGTTTAAACAGTAAGAAGCACCACAGAACAGGATTCTGAAGTCTTAGTATCACAGTCTCAGTATCACAAAGTTTTTCTTTTCTTACTTAACTTATTTATGTGGTAACTGACTTATTTTATGATGTAGTGACTCATTTGGCCTCTTCATGCCTCAGAAGGCAATACTTCTGTTGATTTTGAGTTCTATCTCTGTTTATTTTTGAGGTTCACTACCAGAGGCAAAGTACTAAAAAAAGCCATATTGAATAAGAAATGAATTTGTTGTTGTTGTTCTATTTATGGGAAAACTTTGAGTGAGTGATGAATGAGAGTTGCTCAGTCGTGTCCAACTCTTTGTGACCCCGTGGGCAGTAGCCTGCCAGGCTCCTCTGTCTGTGGGATTCTCCAGGCCAGAATACTGGAGTAGGTTGTCATTTCCTTCTCCAGGGAATCTTTCCAAACCAGGGATTGAACCTGGGTCTCCTGCATTTTATAAGAAACCTTTAGAAAAGCAAAACTGTGGAGACAGAAAGCACCTTAGTAACCCCTGGGGTTGGGGGTGGACCAAGAGTTACTGGAAAAGGGAAGCAGGGGCCTTTCTTCAGGGATGGAAGTGTTCCCAGGAAGGTGACGAGTGTGCTGCCCAGCTGCATCACTGCACTGAAGTCCACTGAACCCTAGTTCAAGAATGCGATCTAAATTATGCCTTGATGAAGAAAGAAACAGTCCTCTTGTGTTCCCCTTCCTTCATTGTCAAGGCAAAATCTTCACCATGGTCCCCAAATCCTGGCATGATCTGGTCCCCTCCCTGCCTCTCTGAGCTCTCTCCTCTTTCCTTACTCACCCACTCCCTACCCCACAGACCTCCTCACTGCTCCTTCATCATCCCAGGCACCTCCCTGCTCCCAGCCTTTGCACTGGTTGTTCTTTTCACCTGAACACTCTTCCCTGTGTATCTGCTCCTTCACTCACATCCTTCAGGTTTTTGTTAAGATGTCACCCCCTCAGNTCTTTCCTTACTCACCCACTCCCTACCCCACAGACCTCCTCACTGCTCCTTCATCATCCCAGGCACCTCCCTGCTCCCAGCCTTTGCACTGGTTGTTCTTTTCACCTGAACACTCTTCCCTGTGTATCTGCTCCTTCACTCACATCCTTCAGGTTTTTGTTAAGATGTCACCCCCTCAGAGAAGCCCTTCCAGACCATTCTACATTGTTACTTTATTTTTTAAAAAATTATTTGGCCTTGCCATTCACATATGGGGGGCTTCCCTGTTGGCTCAGAGGTTAAGGAAACTACCTGCCATGTGGGAGACTTGGGTTTGATCCCTGGGTTGGCATCGATTCCCTGGAGAAGGGAATGGCAACCCACTTCAGTATTCTTACCTGGGAAATCCCATGGACAGAGGAGCCTGGCGGGGTACAGTCCGTGGGGTTGCCAAGAGTCAGACACGACTGAGCGGCTAACGCTTTCACTTTCATTCACATATGGCTTCTTAGTTCCCTGACCAGGGATGGAACCTGTGCCCCCGCAGCAGAATCACAGAGCCCTGAGCACTGGACTGCCAGGGAATTCCCTAGACTACCTTATTTAAACTACAACCTCATACCCAATCTCCCTCATTTATTGTCCCCTTACTGAAAAGTATTTCTTTCCATGGCCGTACTGCTATCTAACCTGCTATATATTTTTATTTACCTTGTTCACTGTATCTTTACTTTCACTGGTGGCTCAGATGGTAAAGAATCTGCCTGCAATGCGAGAGACCTGGGTTCTATCCCTTGGTTGGGAAGATCCCTTGAAGAGAACAGCTACCCACTCCAGTATTCTGGCCTGGAGAATCCCATGGACAGAGGAGCCTGGTGGGCTGCAGTCCAGGGGGNAATCTGCCTGCAATGCGAGAGACCTGGGTTCTATCCCTTGGTTGGGAAGATCCCTTGAAGAGAACAGCTACCCACTCCAGTATTCTGGCCTGGAGAATCCCATGGACAGAGGAGCCTGGTGGGCTGCAGTCCAGGGGGTCGCAGAGAGGCGCGACTGTGTGACTAATACTTTCACGCTTGCGCTTTGCTCACTGTGTGTGCTCGCCCCACTTCCCCGCCTCAGCCCTGCCTTCAGCTAGAGCAGAACTCTAAGAGGGCAGGGCCTCTGTTTTCCCAGGGCTGCATCCTCAGCGTTAGCACAGGGCCTCGCCTGTGGCAGTGGCGCCAGGCACTTTAGGTGAAGGAATGAACGGCAGGCCTCTGGGCCCTGTGTCTGGGTCTCTGGCTACAGGAGAGGTTGGTGCTGCTGCTGACTGTGGACAGAGTGGTGAATAAAGCACCGTTCTTGCTTTTGGATCTGTATGTCCAATATCAAACCATCCCCAGGAACCTCTGCTCAGGGACCCACAAGGGCTAAGAAGCAGCTGAGAGACCTGAGGGCTAGGCAGGTGGCCAGAAGGCGGCCTGACTTTCCCGCACGTCCTCACGGTGCCAGGCAGAGGCCAGGAGGCAGGCAGACTTTCCAGCAGGTCCCAGCTGGCTTCCAGCATCCACCCTCAATTAGCATCAGGGAATTCCAGCTCAGCCCAGCCTCTTGCTCTCCACAAATACTGAGTTCTTGCTTTGCACACAACCCTGAGCTAGGCAGCGCTGGGGACATGGTGCTGACAAAGACGGCCTTTCTGGGGCACCTATTCCAGTGGGGAAGACAAACTGCTGCCCATCAGTGGTAATGGCAGGTGGGCTGGGCTGGGTCAGGGGAGCCGGGCAGGCTGTGGGAGCCCAGAAGGGAGAAATGTGAAAGGGTATTGTGAGGAAAGAGATAGTAAGCACATTCCTGGAAATAAAAAAGATCCTCCCCTAGTCCAGTGGTTCTCAAACAGGAGTGATTTTGACCCACAGAGAACATTTGGCAATGTCCGGAGACATTTTCAGTTATCACAAATGGGGAGAGCTATGCGTGCTACTGACGTCTAGTAAGCAGAGGCCAGTGATGCCCCCCAACATCCTGCAACTTGTAGGACAGCCCCCCATTCCCTAAACAAAGAACCCAGGTCTCCCTCATTGCAGGCAATTCTTTACCAGCTGAACCACAAGGGAAGCCCAAACAAAGAACTATCCAACCCCAAATATCAATAGTACTAAGGTTAAGAAAGCCTAGCCTAATCTCAAGAGGAGTTGGATTATGCAAGGCATGTGCTCTTGTTGTGCTGAAGAATTTGTACTTTATCCTGAAGGCTGATAGGCTTGAGAGGTTTTAAGCAAAGATAGGGCAAGAAAAGATCTAGATGTGTGTGAACACTCAGAGCCATCAGGGCAGCCTGAACCCTAGGCTCTCTGACCCTATCAGTCCCCACCCCCCACCAAGTTCCTACAATAAACAACAGAAATTCAGAGAAAGAAAGACATTCTTTGCATGACCAGTAAACCCCTGAAGACAGGGATAAGCACCAAGGCGATAAACCATTTCTTGGGTTGCTTTCAGGCCAGGCCCAGGGACCAGGTATGCTAGGCTCTTTCACACCAGTCTCATCCCAGGTGACATTGCTTTTCCTTCCTCTGGGCTTTCACAGGCTTCTGTCACCACCCTGGCCATCTAGGACTGTGAGTCTGCTTATACCTGTCTCTTCTACTGCACTGAAGGTAGGGACAAGGCCAGAGCCATCTTCATGGCCCATCATAGGGCTGGACTTCCTGTCCAACCCCTCCACTTACCACTAGAGATGCAAATTCCCAAAGAGGGAAGACGTGCCCAAAGTCACATACAGTTGGCTTCCTCATCATCCCCTGGGCTGCCTCCTCTGCGGCAATGACAACCCAGAGGACCGTCCTGTCACTCCGTTGATTCTAGGTGCCTGAAAGGTGGCTGCCTGAACTGCCTCGTGTGCTCCACAGCCTCAGTTTGGTCGGGGAGGTGCTGCTCAGACCATCAACCCCTGGACTAACATCCCCATAAGACTGCTGCTGCTGCTGCTAAGTTGCTTCAGTAATGACCAACTCTGTGCGACCCCATAGACGGCAGCCCACCAGGCTCCTCCATCCCTGGGATTCTCCAGGCAAGAACACTGAAGTGGGTTGCCATTTCCTTCTCTATCGCATGAAAGTGAAAGTGAAGTCGCTCAGTCATGTCTGACTCTCAGTGACCCCATGGACTGCAGCCCACCAGGCTTCTCAATCCGTGGGATTTTCCAGGCAAGAGTACTGGAGTGGGTTGCTATTTTCTTCTCCACCCCATAAATCTAGTTTACGCTAAAAGTATACACAGCCCTGAGCATCTTGGGTTAGGGATGTCTGGTAACTTGCACAAGCGATGGACCCCACACCTAACCTAGGTGGCTTTCTGTAAGCACCTCCCCTGGTCTCACTGTTCCTTGGCTTCTCGTCTATAACACAGGGCTACTGGCCTTCACCACCCGTGTCCTTCCCCATGATAATTACCCGATGTCCCCAGAACTAGAAAACTCCTGCTTAATCATTTTCTGCACCTCTAGTCCTGCAAGTAAGATCCTGGATGCCAGACCACTCAAAGAATGGTCTTGGAACTTGGAATCTCTGAGTCAAGACCCAAGATGCCTGGATACAAATTTGGTCCCCTCTGTGCCAGTCTCCTCACTCAACAAAGAGCAGAGTCACGGCCACGAGTGTGCAAGGAGCTCTGGAGCCTGTAGGGCCCTACTCTCTGCCCTGCCAGCTTCCTAGGCCCAGAGCCTGGGTTTGGTATGCAAATTCCCTCCGAACAAGATGACCCACTGTCCTGGTATTCTGTGCAAAGGGGCAGGACACACCTGTGGAAGGCCCCAGGTAGGCAAGAATCCCTCAGGCCCACCTCTGCCTTTGAACTGCCTTAACTTGCCCAGTTAGACAACTTTCCATATTATGCTGTTGTTTAGTCACTACGTTGCGTTTGACTCAGTGACTGCAGCACGCCAGGCTTCCCTGTCCTTCACCATCTCCCAGATTTTGCTCACATTGATGTCCATTGAGCTGGTGATGCTATCCAAACATCTCATCATCTGCCACTGCCCCCTTCTCCATATTACGTACACTGAATTAAAAAAAATAATAATCTACATTGAGAATAAAGCTGTTGGATTGTTTGTTAAATTTTGGAGGTGACGTTTATTAAAAATAAGTCATTCTGGCTAAATTTTAAAATATAGAGACTTTTCCTTGAGCAGCAGTTGATAACAGACAACTCTTCAGAAGGTCCTAGCCAGTAACCTATTCTAAGGTTTAACTTTTTGTTATCTACTATGAATAAAGCACCTAAGAAATAATTCTCATTGGAACCTCACATGGCTCCACAAAATGTCAGGATGGACAATGTCATTTTTCTCATTTGAAAAACCAAGGATTTGAAGCTCATGACATTTTGCAGGTTCAAACAACTCATAATGATGGAATCATGACTACAGTCTAGAGCCCTAACCTTTAAGTGCTCATAAAATAATAAAGATCTTGAATTCTGCAGTCAGAGAAAATGAGTTAGAATAGTGACTGTGTTTTACTTGCTGGCAGACCCTGGACAAGTTATTTTACCTCTTCTCTAGTAATTTTTTTTTTTAATCTTTAAAATAGGGATAATAGGGTCCACTTCATACCATGGACTTAAGAATTAAATGAATGCTTACATAATGCTTGGCTTGTAACAAGTACTCAATAAATGCTTGTTAATGTAATAAGCCCTGTCCTAGCCTATGGAGGCAGCTTCAGTAAAGTGGTCCAAGCTTGGCTTTGGAATGAGCCAGATGATTTCTGTTTTATCACATGACCTTTATGTGAGTTCCTTCCTTGTAGACTCTTCTGGCCAGTTTTTTCTTATGTAAAACTGTAAGGGATACTCTGAAAATTAAAGTCTTGGTCTGTAGAAGAGAAGGCTTAAAATTTTATTTTATTCCACCTTGAACCTCTGCCAGAAAGTTTGCTTACCAAGTATTTATTTCTTTACTCTGCATTTTTCCCTTTGTTTATACTCTTTATTGTTGTTCAGTTGCTCAGTTGCATCTGACTCTTTGCAAGCCCCTGGCATGCAGCATACCAGGCTTCCCTGTCCCTCACTATCCCCTGGGGTTTGCTCAAACCCAGGTCCATTGGGTTGGTGATGCTATCCAACTATTTCAACTTCTTCCGCCCCCTTCTGCCCTCAGTCTTTCCCAGCATCAGGGTTTTTTTCAATGAGTCGGCTCTTTGCATCAGATGGCTGAAGTATTGGAGCTTCAGCTTCAGTATTGGTCCTTCCAATGAATATGCAAGGTTGATTTCTTTTAGGATTGACTGGTTTGATCTCCTTGCAGTCCCACAGTTGGAAAGTGTCATTGTTTATATCAACCGTATTATTCAACAGAATATTACCGGAACCTAGTACAGTGCCTGCATCTTATTAGGCATCCAATAAATTCATGTTAAGCTATGTAGCTCCTGCTGCAGGAAAGAGAACTCTGCAGCTCAGGATGCCCAGAGAAGACTTCAAGAAGGAGATGACAGGATTTAGTGTATGTTGAGTAATGTTTCATGAGAAATGCTGGGCTGAAGGAAGCACAAACTGGAATCAAGATTGCCGGGAGAAATATCAATAACCTCAGATATGCAGATGATGCCACTCTAATGGCAGAAAGTGAAGAGGAACTAAAGTGCCTCTNTTCCAAGGAGTAAGCGTCTTTTAATTTCATGGCTGCAGTCACCATTTGCAGTGATTTTGGAGCCCCCCAAAATGAAGTCTGACACTGTTTCCACGGTTTCCCCATCTTTAATGAGCATATGGATATCTGATTAAAATACAGATTCTGGGACTTCCCTGGTGGTTCAGTGGTTGGGACTCCACACTTCCACTGCAGAGTGCATGGATTCAAAGCCTAGTTGGTGAACAAAGATCCCACATGCTGTGCAGTGGCCAGAAAAAAAAAAAATAAATAAAACACCAATTCTGATTCAGTAGATCTAGGATGAGGCCCAAGAGCCTGCATTTCTGACTTATCCCTTGGAGATGCTAATGCTGCTGGTCCAGAGAGGGCACACTGAATTAAAAGAATTTCAGAAACATAGTGTCTTGATGACACAAAAGGGATGTGTATGGGGACCATCAGAAGTGTTTATAGTTATCTATTGGGGGAGAGAACTCAGCCTTGACTACACACTAGAACTACATGGCCAATTCAGGAAGGAAAACTGCTATTAGCACCCCATCCCTAGACATTCTGATTTTACCAGTATGGAGACGGATCCCAGGTGGTTTTTGTTTGTTTAAGTTTCCCCAGTGCGTCTAATGAAAGGCAGGGTGGGGCACTGCTGGTTTAGTGGGAAGGGGCTTATTTTGGAGTCAGCCTGGTTCTAAATCCTAGCTCCAAATCAGCTACGGGACTCTTAGTCATTTAGTTAAATTCTCTGGGTCTTCATTTCCCTATTTGTACAAGGGACGATAATGGTATGTAACCGCAAACAGTCTTTGTGAGAATTCAGTGATCTGTTAGTGAACTAAAACCTTAGTTTCTAACACATGGTAAGGGCCCAATGAATATTAGCTATAATAATAGTTATTATAATGATTATTGTTGTTGTTGTTCAATTACTAAGTCATGTCTGACTCTTTGCAACCCCATGGACTGCAGCACACCAGGCTTCCCTGTCCTTCACTATCTCCTGGAGTTTGCTCAAACTCATATCTATTGAGTCAGTAATACCATCCAACCATCTCATCCTCCATTGTCCCCTTCTCCTCCTGCCCTCAATCTTTCCCAACATTAAGGTATTTTCCAGTGAACCAGCTCTTTGCATCAGGTGACCAAAGTATTGGTACTTTAGCTTCAGCATCAGTCCTTCCAATGAGTATCCAGGGTTGGTTGATTTACTTTAGGTCTGATCTCTTTGCAGACCAAGGGACTCTCAAAAGTCTTCTCCAGCACCACAGTTCAAAAGCATCGATTCTTTAGTGGTCAGCCTTATTTATGGTCCAACTCTTACATCTGTACATGAATGCTGGTTAAACCATAGTTTTGACTGTATGGACCTTTGATGGCCAGGTGATGTCTCTGGTTTTTAACATGCTGTCTAGGTTTGTCATAACTTTCCTTCAAAGAAACAAGTGTGTTTGTTTGTTTGTTTTTAAATTTCATGACTGCAGTAGTTGACTGTTATTACTGTTATTATTTGGTAATGGAGAATTTTAGGTTATTTTCTGACTTTTTAAAAATCTGCCTGAGATACTGTGTTTCTCCTAAAACCAAATAAACCCATATTTAATTTTCTCCATCAGTGTTCAGTTCAGTAGAGTCACTCAGTCGTGTCCGACTCTTTGTGACCCCATGAATCGCAGCACGCCAGGCCTCCCTGTCCATCACCAACTCCTGGAGTTCACTCAGACTCGCGTCCATCAAGTCCATGATGCCGTCCAGCCATCTCATCCTCGGTCATCCCCTTCTCCTCCTGCCACCAATCCCTCCCAGCATCAGAGTCTTTTCCAGTGAGTCACCTCTTCGCATGAGGTGGCCAAAGTACTGGAGTTTCAGCTTCAGCATCATTCCTTCCAAAGAAATCCCAGGGTTGATCTCTTTCAGAGTGGACTTGTTGGATCTCCTTGCAGTCCAAGGGACTCTCAAGAGTCTTCTCCAACACCACAGTTCAAAAGCATCAATTCCTCGGTGCTCAGCCTTCTTCACAGTCCAACTCTCACATCCATACATGACCAC
>SJYW01049628.1:562881-579036 GCA_006410735.1 Raphicerus campestris
CAAGATTGCCGGGAGAAATATCAATAACCTCAGATATGCAGATGATGCCACTCTAATGGCAGAAAGTGAAGAGGAACTAAAGTGCCTCTTAATGAGAGTGAAAGAGGAGAGTGAAAAAGTTGGCTTAAAGCTCAACATTCAGAAAACAAAGATCATGGCATCCGGTCCCATCACTTCATGGGAAATAGATGGGGAAACAGTGGAAATACTGTCAGACTTTATTTTGGGGGGCTCCAGAATCACTGCAGATGGTGAATGCAGCCATGAAATTAAAAGATACTCCTTGGAAGGAAAGTTATGACCAACCTAGATAGTATATTCAAAAGCAGAGACATTACTTTGCCAACAAAGGTCTGTCTAGTCAAGGCTATGGTTTTTCCAGTAGTCATGTATGGATGTGAGAGTTGGACTGTGAAGAAGGCTGAGTGCCGAAGAATTGATGCTTTTGAACTGTGGTGCTGGAGAAGACTCTTGAGAGTCCTGGACTGCAAGGAGATCCAACCAGTCCATTCTGAAGGAGATCAACCATGGGATTTCTTTGGAGGGAATGATGCTGAAGCTGAAACTCTTGTACTTTGGCCACCTCAGGCAAAGAATTGACTCATTGGAAAAGACTCTGATACTGGGAGGGATTGAGGGCAGGAGGAGAAGGGGACGACAGAGGATGAGATGGCTGGATGGCATCACTGACTCGATGGACGTGAGTCTGAGTGAACTCCGGGAGTTGGTGATGGACAGGGAGGCCTGCTGTGCTGCAATTCATGGGGTTGCGAAGAGTCGGACACAACTGAGCGACTGAACTGAACTGAACTGAACTGAGTAATGTTTGGAAAAGACGGTCACCCCTGTGTGAATGGAGAATCATGTTCAGGGGACCTGCTCATGATAACAAGCAGCCCATAGCACCTAACCTTCAAATATGGGCAAAGATGATGACTCCTGTGGAAGATCTAGAGGCAGTATTCTTCAAATCTGACCCAAGAGAT
The DNA here is from genome assembly GCA_006410735.1 of Raphicerus campestris. Classification (NCBI taxonomy): domain Eukaryota; kingdom Metazoa; phylum Chordata; class Mammalia; order Artiodactyla; family Bovidae; genus Raphicerus; species Raphicerus campestris. Next base: position 563,868 of record SJYW01049628.1, read on the forward strand.
ATTGAGAGGTCCAAGACAGAAGTGATACATGGGGCTTCCCTGGTGGTATGGTGGATAAGAATCCACCTGCCAGTGCAGGGGACACGGGTTTGACCCTTGATTCCATGAAGATTCCCCATGCTGCAGAGCAGCTAAGCCCTCATACACAACTTCCGAAGACCTAGAGTTTATGCTCTGCAACAAGACAAGCCACCACAATAAGAAGCTCGACACACTGCAACCAGTAGCGCCTGCTCTCTGCAACTAGAGAAAGCCCGTGCATAACAACAAAGACCCAGAGCGACCAAAATACTAGTAATAGCAATAACATGAATTTTAAAAATAAAATAAATGATCCATATCCTGGAAGGAACACAGGGAAAAGCGAGGTTCTAGTGGTGGTTTTAGAAATGGGAAAAGGCAAAAGTTATCTTTTTCATGTTTTGAAGGTGGTGGAAGAATGGTTTATTAGACTGCATTCATAATTCTGATTTCTGATATAATAAAATTTGATCAAAGCCATTTTTCTTCCATATGTTTTCCTTAATTGATTTTAACTTTCCTGTGTGCTTTAGAATCAACCCACTGATGTCAACATTATTCCAATATGTATAGAAAGAAGCCTTGGAAACATTGCTATCTTGTAACTATAGGCTGCAACACTGTCAGGAGATAGCCTTTTTAACAACAGAAAAAAGTACAAAGGTATTGGTATTCTAGATGGTTATGTTGTCACTGGAGGTGTCAACAGGTAGGGATCTCAGTTGGGTCGATAGACAAACAGCTTCAGATATTTCACTGAGCTTTCAATCTGCCGGACTCCTCATCTACAGGTACAGTTACCTTATTGCTAAGCGAAGGCTATGTTTGGCAGGAGTAAAGTGCTAAAGACGTGGAAACTGTGGATGCTGCCAGAGGTTTCTCAAGGGTGTGGGTCCATGTGTCTTGATTTTGAAATATCCTTCTGAGGCTCCCTTTTACAGTGTGAGAGGACAATGATTGCTTTCTCTGTTTGTTCTCATGCTTGAACTAGAAAGGGATGAGGTTGATCTGAGAGTTTCAGGTGCTATTTTGACTACTTGCTTAAAAAGACTCTCTCTATTCATATACTCTCTTTATTTCTTTTGTAAAAGCAATTCATTTCCAGTGATCACCCTCTAGACCTTGTCACCATAAAGAACTTGAAATCTTCAACNGGAGGAGAAGGGGACGACAGAGGATGAGATGGCTAGATGGCATCACTGACTCAATGCACATGAGTTTGGGTGAACTCTGTGAGTTAGTGATGCACAGGGAGACCTGGCATGCTGTGGTTCATGGAGTCGCAAAGAGTCGAACACGACTGAGTGACTGAACTGAACTGAACTAAGCAATCATCTTTGCCACATTGTCCTATCAAATAGATCAGTAAGAGTTATTGTCTGCCTTGGATATCAGTAACTGATCCATCTTCTTTTCCTTCTCAGTGTTTTCAAGCTTGTTTAGGCTGTCGTCCTCTTTCACTTGGAATACTGCAATAACCTCCTGACTTGTTCTACGACCCGTTTTCCCCTATCACTGTTAGAATACTATGGCTGTAAGTAATGCTAGCTTTAGGTAANTGTCGTCCTCTTTCACTTGGAATACTGCAATAACCTCCTGACTTGTTCTACGACCCGTTTTCCCCTATCACTGTTAGAATACTGTGGCTGTAAGTAATGCTAGCTTTAGGTAACTTTGGAAAAATTGGGAACTTATTATACAGGGCTCTTTATTTAATCTTATGGACCCTGAAGCAATAATAAAGCTAGGTCCAGGAAAGTTCTGGGACAAGAAATTGAAAGTGTGTCAGGATTGCAACCAATAGTCAGGTATTTCCTGTCAGCCTTTATTTTATTTGGCCTCTCTTTAAGAGAAATTTTTTTCTCCCAATTCACAGTGGGGTTTCCTATCTTTTTTGGGAGCCACACCACAAGGCATGTAGGATCACTATTTCCCGACCAGGGATCAAACCCGTACCCTCTGCTGGAAACACAGACCCTTAACCACTGGAATAGCAGGGAAGTCTGTCTTAAAATATCAAAAACATATTCAATGTCTTTTCCATCCTCCCTTATGGCTCAGCTGGTAAAGAATCTGCCTGCAATGCTGGAGACCTGGGTTCCATCCCTGGGTTGGGAAGATCCCCTGGAGAAGGGAAAGGCTCCCCATTCCAATATTCTGGCCCGGAGAATTCCATGGACTGTGTAGTCCATGGGGTCACAGAGAGTCGTACATGACTGAGCAAATTTCACTTTCATTTTTCCTTCCAGATGCTACCATTCATAGACAGCTTTGGGGTGAAAGTATTTTTTTACGTCTGTCTTCTGTCTGCAAGGGCTAGGACCAATCAAAGTCATCTACTTCTTTTTATTGCCCATGGATCTGACCCTGATATTTTATACAATCCAGGCAGAGTGATTGTTCAATAAATATTCAACAAATCAGTGAATGACCAACAACATTATTCTATTTTATTCCACTCAACATATTGTTAGCCACCTGTAATCTAAGAATTCTTTTTCTGATTCAGTCAAATTTTCATCCCTCAAGAAAAATTTGTCTGATGACTAAGCCTCAAAAGAAGGACAATTGCTCCTTTATTTTCTTGATTTTGTGCTTCAGGACTTGTCTTATCTGGCTGTGGCTTCATAAATCGTCTCCATCTTGTCCTGTGTTCAACTTCACAGACAGGTTCTGTTTTGTCTTTCTTGTAGATCTCTATTAACTTGGAGCTTACTAATACTTTTGCTCCACATGCACATATTAATTATTCTGATTTTCAAATTTTTCCTGTAAAAGAAAGGTAAAATATGAATAAAATTCAGCTTATAGATGATTGTATAGTGCCTTAGGAACTATTTTATTTGCATCAATAATCTGCATTTGTTCTCTGTTTGTTTTGGTTTTACAAAACAGCCCCATAAATAACTAAGGATGGAACTTTTTCCCCAAAGCATTTTCTCATTAGTATTATCTCAAAGCTCATATCTGATTTTGTTGCCAAATCCCACATGATTTTGTTATCAGATCCCACAGGAGATGATTGTCTCACGTAGCATTCGGTGAAACAGTTCTTTTGGAAGCAAAAACAAACGTCGTCAAGAGACAAATGGACTGCAGGCAAACCCCTGGCCATTGAAAACTGCCAACTGCTGTGGAGCTGAGGCCATTTTAAAGGACACCCTGGGAAAAGAAAAGTCTCATGGCGTTTAAGGGCGAGGATTTGAGCTGAACTTTTCAGTGCCCTTGCTGATAAAGGGGAACCCTGACCGTCATTGTCTCATGAAAACCTTCTCACTAATGAGTCAATTCAGGAGCATTTGGAATTCAATATGAGTATATGAGTCTGTCCCTCCGGAGATTCTGGTCAACCTGTGGTTCAATGGGATAGTTTCTCATCTGTGAACTAAGTGATTTTGAAGAATCAAAGGATAATACACACCTCTTTTATATCGAATTTTAGCTCATTTCTTGCATGAAACCAAGGAATATCCAAAATACACTTCTAAAAGGGTCTTTAGATGCCAACTGCAAATCTTGGCAGACAATTTAGTGGAAGAAAGCAAATGGTCTCTCCACTAGGGACTGAACCCCAGCCCTCACAGTGGGGGTGCAAAGTCCTGACCAGTGGCCTGCCAGGGAATCCCCAGAAGGAATATAAACCTTGACTGTTGTTGTAATAAACTTTTAAGAAACACAAAAAACAACAAAAGAAAAATGGATTGTAAATAAATCCTATGCCAATTTTTATAAAAAGAAAAAAAAATGGAGCATGGTTTACAGGCAACATCAGCTGGTGGTAACAATTCTGAGGCTAAAACCAGACTGGTTTATTCATCTATAAAAATGGCTATAATAATAGTACCTACTTCAGAGTCTCACAGTTTGTTAAAAGGATTAAATTAGGTAATGGATGAACAGTCTTTGGTAACGTGTTTAAGTTCACAGTAAACACTTATGCCCACTGGAAAGGCTGAATGGGTATTGGTATAGAGCCCAACTCTGGACCCATGACACTTGAGTTCAAATCCCAGCTCTGCCTTTTACTGTCTGTGCCACCTTGGGCAACTTCCTTAAATTCTCTGTGCTTTAGTTTTCTCATCTATTAGGGATCACAATAGTATCTACCTCATAGAAGTGTTGTATAGATTAAATGAATTAATGCCTGTAAAATGCTCGGTAAAGTTATAACTGAAAATTGCTTCTTGTTTGGGGAGATGCTCAAGGTATTTTCCAAGGCTGAGTTTTCATTACAGGTAAGCCTGACCAGTTTTATTGCTGTTTTCTTTGCAGTTGGCAAGTTGCTATGTGTGTATTTAAATAAACTCCAATGTTTTCAAATAAATTTATCATTTTTATTGTTGACATTTATTAAACTCCAATTAAAGTTATTGACCTTACTCTAAGCAAAAAGAAGCTACAGAAAGGAATCATCAATGACTAACCTAGCATTCCATATAGAGCTACTCACCTAATCAGTAGGAGTGGCTTTTGTTACTAGAAACCAACATTTTCCTATTCTTGAAACTAATATTTTGGTCTGGGGTATCAGACAGGTGCAGGTTGCTGCATCCCAGATTCACTCAAACCACTCCAGACCTGGTGTTTCTGTCCTTTCATCACCTTTTATCAGTGTGGTGGGTAGGTGGACAGATGTTTGTTGTCCTGGGGGATTAAATGTAAATAGATAGCTAGATTTTCAGCCCTTCTATTTTATTTTAATTTTTGGACGTGCCACTTCTTCACTGTGGCATGAAGGCTTTCTCTAGTTGTGGTGAGTGGGGCCTACTGCCTTGCGGTGCGCGAGTTTCTCATTGCTGTGGCTCCTCTTGTTGCAGAGCACCAGCTCTAGGTGAACAAGGCTCCAGTAGTTGCAGCTCAGGGGGCCTAGAGCCAGGCTCAGTAGTTGTGGCACATGGAGCTTAATTGCCACGCAGCATGTGCAATCTTCCTGGACCAAGGATAGAACCTGTGTCTCCTGTATCACTGTGCAGATTCTTATCCACTGTACCACCAGAGAAGTCCTTCAGCTCTGTTACTGAATGAAGCTACTTATGCCAGTTAAATGCATGTCCCCCTTTCCCAAATAGTTTTCCAATCAAAAATATAAATGTAAAATTTTTATTTGAATCTATGTTACACATTTATCTGGAGTACTGAAATCTTGTAGTACAGGTCCATTTACAAACAAGTGCTGCTTTGGGGGAAGTAATCCTTCCAGAGATTCAGGTTAATGTAAATTAAGTTTGCAGTTATAGAAATCATTTTTGAGATAAGGTCTTTCCTTCTATTGTTCTTTCTCTCTTTCCCCCTTTCTATTTCCCTCTTTCCTTCCTTCAATCTCCACTCAAGTCACACTAACCTCTTTCCTCTTCCTGGAGCACACTAGACATGCCCACTTAGGTATCTATTTGGTTAACTCCCTCACAACTAAGACCAGGCACATCCAAAGAAATAAACAAAATAAATAAATGTTTTTCAAAATGTATTCTTTTCTTTTCTGTCTTTGCATAATCAAAAATAAGGCAGAGACTAGGCAATAAAATTCCCTTTAATGAAAAAGGAGTCCTTGCTAACAAATGCAGTTCCTGACTTGGAAAGATAGTGGGAAGCTGGTTGTTTCTTGCTGCTTATATAAGACTTAAACCTCAGCATTCAAAAAACTGAGATCATGGCATCTGGTCTTATCACTTCATGGCAAATAGATGGGGAAAAACTGGAAGCAGTGATAGATTTTATTTTCTTGGGCTCCAAAATCACTGTGGAATGTGACTACAGCCATGAAATTAAAAGACACTTGTTTCTTAGAAGGAAAGCTATGACAAAGCTAGATGGCCTATTAAAAAGCAGAGATATCACTTTGCTGACAAAGGTCTGTATGGTTAAAGCTATGGTTTTTCCAGTTGTTATGTATGGATATGAGGGTTGGACCATAAAAAAGGCTAAACACTGAAGAATTGATACTTTTGAACTGTGGTGCTGCATAAAAGCCTCTTGAGAGTCCTTGGACTGCAAGGAGATCAAACCAGTCAATCCCAAAGGAAATCAGTCTTGAATATTCATTGGAAGGACTAAAGCTGAAGCTGAAGCTGAAGTTCCAATACTGTGGCCACCTGATGTGAAGAGTCAACTCACTGGAAAAGACCCCAATGCCGGGAATAAGTGAAGGCAGGAGGGAGAGCTGGACATGACTTAGCAACTGGACAACAACAACAATAGGCTGATTGCAACCAGACTCTGAGCTGAAGGACTGTATCTTTTCCTATCTTGCTCTCTGGGCTCAGCAGGCAAGCCATCTATCCTAAAGGATCTTAAGAACCACATAAAATGATGGAAACCAGTCAGGACTCTCAGCACAGAGCAAGTACTGTGAGATCTTGCACTCTGAAGCTTGAAAGGAATCTTAGAGTAATTTAGTGAAAGTCTCCATTTTTCTGATAAGGAAACTGAGATCCAGAGAAGGTAATGAGTTGCCCTCGGCCACATGGAAAGTATGTGAGCTGACATGAGCCTAGAGGCCAGTTTTCTCTGGAAGTTAGTCTTCTCCTCGTTTGCCATTTTCGTTTACTCATCTTTTGTAAGGATCTATTGGCTGGTTTCATAATTGTGAAAGACTGAGCTCTGAGATCAGCAATCATCCTTGTATCTATTGGAAATTCAGATCTTTACCCAGGCTGGCAGAATGGAAACTATGGATTCTAGAGTAAAATTCTAGTGCTGCTGCTTGCTAGCCATGTGAGTTAGGGTAAATAACTTTATCTCTTTGGGTTCGGTTTCATCACATGTAAAATATAAGCATCAGAGTTATCGTTTCCACCAATCCTGAATATTCAGTGTGATTTGGTTCCTTCCCTTGCTTTGTTCGGAGAAGGCCATGGCACCCCACTCCAGTACTCTTGCCTGGAAAAATCTCATGGACAGAGGAGCCTGGTGGGCTGCAGTCCATGGGGTTGCTGAGAGTTGGACACAACTCAGTGACTTCACTTTCACTTTTTACTCTCATGCATTGGAGAAGGAAATGGCAACCCACTCCAGTGTTCTTGCCTGGAGAATCCCAGGGACAGTGAGCCTGGTGGGCTGCCGTCCATGGGGTCGCACAGAGTTGGACACGACTGAAGCGACTTAGCAGGAGCAGAAGCAGAAGCAACTTAGCAGCAGCAGCAGCAGCTTGCTTTGTTTCCCTCCATGAAGTTCCATGTCTTTTGTCACAACTTCTTGAAACAAAACAAGTTAATGTTATGAATATACTATTTTAAATGGCTGCCCTTGGGTGTAAATCTAAGGGGAACTATACTTATAAATAATCATTTAATAATTAATGCACATTTTCCTTTTAGACAAGGCAGAAAGAAAACATCCCTGCTCTATTTTTCATTTGAGTCTGTAGTATTAGTGACCCCAAGTCTAGTTATAAAAGGCAACTGGAATGGTTTAATTATTCAGGTATAAATGCAAGACATTGTATGCTGCTGCTGCTGCTAAGTTGCTTCAGTCATGTCTGACTCTGTGCGACCCCATAAATGGCAGCCCACCAGGCTCCCCCGTCCCTGGGGTTCTCCAGGCAAGAAAACTGGAGTGGGTGGCCATTTCCTTCTCCAATGCATGAAAGTGAAAAGTGAAAGTGAAGTCGCTCAGTTGTGTCCGACTCTCAGCAACCCCATGGACTGCAGCCCACCAGCCTCCTCAGTCCATGGGATTTGCCATGCAAGAGTACTGGAGTGGGGTGCCATTGCTTTCTCCAAGATGTAGTCTAGATTTTTCTAATTCCTTTAATAGGCTCCTATGTTTTAGGAATTTGTGTTATTTTTCTCAGAAAAAAATGCCAACATTAAGCAAGTTGAAACTTTAGGCATACCTTTTTTTTATTACACTTCCCTTTATTGCATTAAAAAAAATAAATAAATCAAAGGTTTCTAACAACCCAGAGGTCAAGATGTCTATCAGTACCATTTTTCCCACAGCATTTATTCATTTCATGTCTCTGTCATATTTTGGTAATTTTCAAACTATTTTGAACTTTTAAATTATTGCTATATTTGTTATGGTGATCTATGGTTAGTGATATTTGATGTTAATTTCATCAAAGGGACAACACACACTACACCCGATTAGTATTGGGTGCCCCACCCAATTAACTATTCCCCCATCTCTCTCCCTCTCCTCAGGCCTCCCTAGTCTTTGAGACACAACAATATTGAAATTGGGCCAGTTATTAACCCTATGATAGGGTCTAAGTGTTTAAGTGAAGGCAGGAGTCGTATGTCTTCCACATTAAATCAAAAGCTAGAGATACGATGAAGCTTAGTGAAGAAGCTGTGTCAAAAGCCTAGCTGGCTGAAAGCCAGGCCTTTTGGGCCAAACAGGTAGCCAAGTTTTAAATGCAAAGGAAAAGTTCTTTAAAGGAGATTGAATGTGCTGCTCTAGTGAACTCACGGATGATAAGGAAATGAAATCATCTTATTGCTGATATGGAGAAAATTTCAGTGGTCTGGATGGAAGATCAAACCAGTCACAACATTCCCTTAAGACAAGGCTTAATTCCAAGCAAGGCCTTAACTTTTTTCAATTCTACAAAGACAGAGAGAGGTGGGAAAGCTGCAGAAGGAAAGTCTAAAGGTGGCAGAGACTGGTTTATGAGGTTTCAAGGAAGAAGCCAATTTCATGACATAAAAGTTTGAGGTGAAGCAGCAAGTCCTGTTGCAGAAGCTGCAACAAATTATCCAGAAGATCTGACAAAGATCCTTAATGAAGAGGGCACACCGAACAGATCTTTCAATGCAGATAGAACAGCTTCACTTAGAAGAACATGTGGTCTAGGACTTTCATAGCTAGAGAGGAGAAGTCAGTGCTTGGCTTCAAAAAGTTTCAAAAAATAGGCTGACTCTTGTTTGGGGTGAATCCACCTGGTGACTTGAAGTTGAAGTCAGTCCTCATTTACCATTCTGAAAACCCTAGGGCCCTTAAGAATTATGCTAAATCTACTCTCCTGTGCTCTATAAATGTAACAACAAAGCCTGGATGACCGCATACATGTTATGACTTACTATTTTAAGCCCACTGTTGAGACCTACTACTCAGAAAAAAGGAGGTTCTTATCAAAACTTCTCATTGACACGGCACCTGATCACCCAAGAACTCTGACAGAGATGTACAATGAGATTAACTTTGTTTTCATGTCTGCTGACACAAAGTCCATTCTGTAACCCAAGACCAAGGAGTTATTTCACTATTCAGGTCTTTTACTTAAAGAAATACACTTTATTAGGCTATTGCTGCTATAGATGGTGATTTCTCTGATGGATCTGGGCAAGTTCAGTGGAAAACCTTCTGGAAAGGATCCACCACTTTAGATGCCATTGAAGATCATTTGTGATTCATGGGAAAAGGTCACAATATCAACATTGACAGACATTTATAAGAAGCTGATTCCAACCCTCTTGGACTGGGCTCAAGATTTGAAAGGTTTAAGTTTTCAGTGGAGGAAGTAACTGTAAATGCAGTAGAAATAACAGGAGATCCAGATTTAGAAGTACAGCCTGAGGATGTGACTGAATTGCTGCAATCTCACAATAAAATTTGAATGGATGAGAAGCTCCTCCTTAAGGATGAGCAAAGAAAGCAGTTTCTTGAGGTAGAATTTACTCCTGGCAAAGGTGCTATGCAGATTTTTGAAATGATAAGAAAAGATTTAGAATATTACATACTCTTAAAGCAAAAGCAGTAGTTTGAGAGGCTTGACTCCTATTTTGAAAGAAGTTCTACTGTGGGTAAAATGATCTCAAACAGCATTGCATGCTATAGAAGAGTCAGTCAATGTGGCAAACTTCATTGTTGTCTAATTTTAAGAAACTGTAACAGCCACCCCAACTTTTAGCAAACACCACCTTGATCAGTCAGCAGTTGTCAACATTAAGGCGACACCTTCCACTAGGCAAAAGATTATGACTTGCTGAAAGCTCAGATGATGGTTAGCTTTCTTTTAATAACAAAATATTTTTAAATTAGGTATGTATATTGTTTTTTAGATGTGATGCTATTGCATACTTACTAGACTACAATGCAGTTAAACATAAACTTTTACATGCACGGGAAACCGAAGAGTTCATGTGATTCGCTTCATTGCAATAACCATTTTAGCGCAGTGGTCTGACACTGAACCCACAATATCCCCAAGGGGTGCCTGAAGGTCTTGCATGCCTCTTTGATTGTAAACACTGGGTACTGATTTATTGTTTCTTGATTTGAAAGGAATGTACAGAATGCAGTCCTTACGTGTTTCCACTCAGCTTCTGTTTCTTAAAAGATATTGTCACTTATGTCTTAAGGCTTTCCTCTGTCTGGCTCCTTCAGCTGGCCTTTATGTTTTCATCTTCTTTCTTCCCCTTTGCCAAGGAACAGGTTAACTTTTCTTTTAATCTAAGCAAAAATAAAATTAAGCCTTCTTTTTTCTTTCACACACCATTCATACAACATCTTTTTCATGTTTTTCCTACTCTGAAGTCCATTAATACTCTAATCTCAGCCTCAAAACCTCCACTTAACTCTGCTTGTCAGGTATTGAAGACATTGCTATTGTCAATGAGTCTCTCCAGTCCAGTTACAGGTTGATTTCTCCTTGTGCATTTGACACTCTTCCCTTTCTCTTAATTTTTTTTTTTTTAGAATGTTTTCCTTTAAAACAAAACCCCAAATCTCATTTTAGGAAATATAAAGAAGCAAAAAGAAACAAAGATCACCACCATTCCATTACCTAGGACAAACTACCCAAAGCAGTTCACTATGAGCAAACACACAGACACACACACACACCCCTCCTTGTACATTCTCCTCCTCCCCCCATGAGAATATGCTATTTATTATATTTGATATTGTTTTTTTTCATTAATGTATGGCAAACTTTGTTCCATGTCAAAAGACCTAATTATAATGTTATCAACGTTTTAGAAGTTATTTTAAACTTTTGTTTATTTGTTTAGTTTTGGCTGTGCTGAGTCTTCATTGCTGCTGGAAGTCTTTCTCTAGCTGCGGTGCTCGGACTTCTAGTGAACTTTTTGTAAATACTTTATGTCGTTGCGGTATGTGGGCTCAGTTATTACGGCTCTGGGCTATGGAGCACAGGCTCCGTAGTGGTGACGCACACGTGGGCTTAGCTGCCCTGTGGTATGTGGGATCTTCCTAGATTTGTGATTGAACCCACATCTCCTGCATTGGCAGGTGGATTCTTTACCACTGAACCATCAGGGAAACCTCTAGAAGTTATTTTAAAACGAACCAAATAAACTTAATGAGTAGTTTCTTACACATTTTTTAGCTGATTGCATACAATGATATGCAAACAACAACACAATAAAACAAATATAGCTACATTAATATTACGTCAGATAAAATTCTATGATAAAATAATACTAGAGATTAAAGTTCATTTTATAATGATTAGAATTAATTTCTTGATTTATTCCATCAGAAAAATGTATTAATATTTAATTTTCATGCTGAGCAAACTGTAACCTCAACAACAGAAAAAGCAAAGTCAAAACTACAAAAAGTCAGAAAAATCCACAACCACAGTAAGACATTTTAACACATTTCTCAAAGTATATTGTAAAACAAACAGGTACATACAAAAAAATCAGTATGGAGACATAAGATTTGAATAATAAAAGTTAAAACTTACCTACTGAACAAATATGGAACACTGCACACAAGTGCAGAATAATGTATGTTTTTTAAGTACACATAAAGTACAAAAAGTTCACTATATTCTAGGTCATAAAAGAATCTGAAAATGTCAAATACTAAAATATATCCTCTGACCTCATATTAAGCTATTGATATAGTTAATAATAACTATTTTGTAATTCCCACATGTTTGGAAATTAAATTATAAATCAAGCATGAATCAAAGGCAAGTGCCAAATAATCACAGTAAGCCTGCTGCTGCAGCTGCTGCAACGTTGCTTCAGTCGTGTTCGACTCTGTGCAACCCCATAGACAGCAGCCCACCAGGCTCCCCCATCTCTGGGATTCTCCAGGCAAGAACACTGGAGTGGGTTGCCATTTCCTTCTCCAATGCATGAAAGTGAAAAGTGAAAGTGAAGTTGCTAAGTCGTGCGATCCCAGGGACTGCAGCCCACCAGGCTCCTCCTAGCTACCATTTATCACTAGACTTCCCAGGTGGCGCTAGTGGTAATGCAGGGGCCCAAGAAATACGGGTTCCATCCCTGGGTCAGGAGGATCCCCTGGAGAAGATCATGGCAACAAGCTCCAGTATTTTTTCCTGGACAGAGGAACCTGGTGGGCTAGAGTCCGTAGGGTCGGGTCGCAAAGAGTCGGAGAATTGAAGAAACTTGGCATGCACATAACACTCATCATCAGGTGAGAGTGAGTGCTAGTCACTCAGTTGTGTCTGACTCTTTGCGACCCTGTGGACTATAGTCTTTTAGGTTCCTCTGTCCATGGGATTCTCCAGGCAAGGATACGGTTACAATTTTTCTTTTCTCTTGTGATAAAGACTTTTGAGATTTATTCTCCTAGCAACTTTCAAATATGCTGAACAGTATTGTTAACTCTGGTCACCATCTCCCTCACCATAAAAATGGGAAGAGGAAGAGGAAGGTGTGGGGAGAAGGGGTGGGGGAGGAGAAAAGCGGCACCGACAAGATGATTTGATTTCCAAGAGTTTCCCAGGCTGGCTGTCCTATTGGACTTCTCAGCTCTATCACTCAATAAATCTCCTTTGAAAATGAAGCCAGTATTTCTTTTCTTTTCATTTTCATTCATTTCTATGCATATTTTGATTTCTTGTAAAGTAATTAGCCTCCAATTAAAATAAATAAATTTAAATTAAAAAAATAAAATGAAGCCAGTTGAGCCAGCTTTCTGTCACTTGCAAACAAAAAGAGCCTTGACCCACTCAAGCGCTAAAGGCACGAAGCAGGAAGTGAGTAAGAACTCTCTGCTTTCCAGCCTCATGTCTTACGTCTCTCTTCTATTTCCTGTATTGGCAGATGGATTCCCACCACTAGAGCCACCTGTAAGTCGCTCAGTCATGTCTGACTCTTTGTGACCCCATAGACTGTAACCTACAACACTCCTCCGTCCATGAGATTTTCCAGGCAAGAGTACTGGAGTGGGTTGCCATTTCCTCCTCCAGAGGATCTTCCCAACCCAGGGATTGAACCTGGGTCTCCCACATTGTAGGCAGATGCATTATCATCTGGGAAGCTGTATTTTATAGTGATTATTGCAAAAATAAACAAAGCTTGGTATATGTAGACATGGCAGTGTACTGCCACAAAAGATCCAATGTCTCAAAGCAACAAAAAGAGCGTAGATTCTCTCTTGTCTTTCCAGTCTGATAGAGGGAGGGAAAATGATTCCACACCCATGACATTTATTTTATAATCACATGATAACTTAATCTTTTTGAAGAACTTATCTATCTTATCAAAAAAATTCCTGTTAATACCTTTTACCCATAATTTTATTGTGTGCTTGTCTTTATTATTAAATGAATTCTTTATATATTCAGTATTAAAGAAAACAATCTTTTATATTGCATGTTGTAAATATTTTAATTGGCATTGATACTTTTGATGTATAATGTTAATTACTCATTTGTTTGTATGGATTTCTGCAGTGTTGGGACAATGCAGCATTTTAGAAGTAGCTTAAAAATATTAAGCAAATATGCCAAAGCTTAGATTGAGATTGGGTATGAAAAGATAGAATATGTAATAGATAAAGTGCTCTGCCAGTTGAGTGCTTTAGGCATTCCATCAATGATTCTAAATAGGGAGATACTGCATGTGTAAGAGCATTGAATTTAGAGTCCGAACTGGGTCTCAGGTCTGCAATATGCTTGCTGTGTAACTTGGCGTGGTCAGTGCCTCTGCCCAGTGCCTTGAAAATTGCTGCTTCCATACAGTTTAGGGGCTTCCCTGGGGCTCCAGTGGTTAAGACTTTGCCTTCCCTCCTTGGTGGGGGATCTAACATCCCACATGCCTCCTGGCCTAAAACAGACAAAAAAATCAGAAACAATATTGTTACAGATTGAATAAAAGACTTCAGAAATGGTCCACTTAAAAAAGTATAACTAAAGTCTCTAGTTTATGTGGTCTTTTACCTCTTTAGAAAATAATTTCACTTGAGAGTCAATCTGTAGAAAACTTAGAAATAATATTACCAGTTGCAATGCAATCTTAATTTCTCATCTGTGTAAACAATAACTGTCTGGGGCATTCCTTTCAGTAGATGGCAAATTTTTTCTGTATAACTTATCTTTCCCTCAGTATCTACACAACTTACTTTTTAAGAAGAAGATAACTAGAGCTAAAACAATGGCTATTACACTGGCAGAAGTACGGCATTTCAAAAATTATGGTCTTAATTTATCAATATCTGTCTGCATGTACGTGTGTGTTCTGGTGCACACACACACACACACACACACACACACACACACACGTGTGCATTGTTGCTTTTACTTTTTAAATAAAATTAACTTTGTTTCTTTCTTTACTTTTGGCAACTAGACAGGAACTTGAAGCCTGGGCCCTCAAATTAAAAGTCTGGTGGACTACCTGCTGGAGCTAGCCAGGCTATCATGCTCATTTTGGATGTGTGGAAGGATTTAGATTTTCACCTAAATGTGAAACACAGACACACACACACATCTGTCAAATAATAGAGGTTTAAAGAGTTCAAAGAGTCTTTTTAAAAAATGTATACATGCAAGACGTGTTTCCTCTTACAACTCAAAGACCTAACTGCCATAAACCAGAGCTAGAGCTAGACTTCTCAGGTGCAAAGGTAGAGGGTTTTTTGTAAAGTACTAACTAAAAACAGGAAAGGAAAAAAATACAGACAAAATAAGAAAAAATATTACTAAGATTGCACAAACTCTTTCAGATAATAAAAGATAATAGAGTAGTATTTCCTAGCTAGTTTTGTGAACTCTGTGTAATTCTGATACCAAAAGTGTTGAAGACATTATAAGAAAAGAAAAATTATATATTAACATTTCTTATACAAACAATTCTTAACAGAATATAAGCAAATCAAAGAGAAAAGGCATAATACATTGTTGGTTTAACATGAAAGTTCAAAAATGTTATTTTAAATATTAATTAAGAAGAAAAGTTATGTAATACAACAGATAAAGAAAAAG
>SJYW01049628.1:586075-607017 GCA_006410735.1 Raphicerus campestris
TTTCCTGACTTTCATTAGTAACTACGGTGCCTCTTAATCATTAACATCCCTTGGCTTCCAAATCACGATTCTTGCATCTGTTTCTTGCCTCTTTCCTTTCATAATCCACAAGGTTTTGCACATCTTTGGGACACCCTTTCCCCAGTGTGGGAAAAGGCAAGGCAAGTGTTTTCCATTCTTTGGCATTTCCCTGAAGTGGCTGGTAGATCTGATCTAGTGACTTGGTTCTGCACGCATAATTAATTGGGAGTGTGTTCACAGCTCCTACTAAGCAGTCTGATTTACATTGTGAAACTGACAGATGTGGGCTGCTCTGTCAGCCAGTCAGAATTCCTGAGGACAGACAGCAAAAGGTCACGAATGAAGATTGTGTCTTGACAAGCCTCGAAGGGAAGGGAAAATAACCAGGTTCTGATTTGCACCTATGGTCACTGCCGGCTCTGAAAGTTGTCATTTTTAGATGTTTCTTATGTTTTCCTTTAGAGTCACAGTACGTCAGGCTCAGCTAAACGAAGAGCTAAATTAAAACTGTCATTCCAGCTCATAAATAACAGATGTCTAATGCATTTAATTATTTATAGTCTTGAATCTTTCAAAAATGAAAATGACTATACACATTTTTAATGCAGTTCTTGGTAATTTGCCGCCTGACTGATAAGATTTGCCGATAATCCTGGCTTGCAAACATGAAAAATAAAACTGAGAGTGACTCGTTTATTTCATGAGACTGCCGCTTTGGTCCCTTGTGGCTTTAACAGAATTTAAAGTGAAATCTAATCACAACAAAATGATGTTCATATACTCATATTAATAATTGAGTTTTCTGAGATTCTGCAGTAGGTACCTGGATGCCAGAGAATTTTGCACTGCCTAAAAAAATTAATACTCTTTCTTAAACTGTCTCCTGCTCAGGAGGTTGTGACTGGACCCATCAGGGTTTAACACATGGCCCCTGAGCATGCCTCCCAGCTCATGTTTGTAAGTTTGGTGAGGACTTACTCTTGGTTTGCAAACTAGTCTTCCTTCAGGGAGGATGATAAGACCCTGAGGAATGAGGCAGATCACTCCAGATTGGTAGGTTGCATGTTTAGTAAGCACGGGAGCTCATATTTGGGGCTTGTCTTGAGATGCTCAAAGATGAGTAGAACTCTGCACACACCCATCAAATCTTAAAAGTTATGTTGAGTCTTTTACTGGTTCAGTCACATGTACTGTCCAGATGGTCTCAATAGCATGTTGTTCTCTCAAGGCTGAGTCCTTGAGGACAGCTCTCACTCTGGGTATGGTGGGTACTATGCTTGGTCACTCAGTTGTGTCTGACTCTTTGCTACCCTGTGGACTATAGTCTTTTAGGTTCCTCTGTCCATGGGATTCTCCAGGCAAGGATACGGTTATAATTTTTCTTTTCTCTTGTGATAAAGACTTTTGAGATTTATTCTCCTAGCAACTTTCAAATATGCTGAACAGTATTGTTAACTCTGGTCACCATCTCCCTCACCATAAAAATGGGAAGAGGAAGAGGAAGGTGTGGGGAGAAGGGGTGGGGGAGGAGAAAAGCGGCACCGACAAGATGATTTGATTTCCAAGAGTTTCCCAGGCTGGCTGTCCTATTGGACTTCTCAGCTCTATCACTCAATAAATCTCCTTTGAAAATGAAGCCAGTATTTCTTTTCTTTTCATTTTCATCATTTCTATGCATATTTTGATTTCTTGTAAAGTAATTAGCCTCCAATTAAAATAAATAAATTTAAATTAAAAAAATAAAATGAAGCCAGTTGAGCCAGCTTTCTGTCACTTGCAAACAAAAAGAGCCTTGACCCACTCAAGCGCTAAAGGCACGAAGCAGGAAGTGAGTAAGAACTCTCTGCTTTCCAGCCTCATGTCTTACGTCTCTCTTCTATTTCCTGTATTGGCAGATGGATTCCCACCACTAGAGCCACCTGTAAGTCGCTCAGTCATGTCTGACTCTTTGTGACCCCATAGACTGTAACCTACAACACCCCTCCGTCCATGAGATTTTCCAGGCAAGAGTACTGGAGTGGGTTGCCATTTCCTCCTCCAGAGGATCTTCCCAACCCAGGGATTGAACCTGGGTCTCCCACATTGTAGGCAGATGCATTATCATCTGGGAAGCTGTATTTTATAGTGATTATTGCAAAAATAAACAAAGCTTGGTATATGTAGACATGGCAGTGTACTGCCACAAAAGATCCAATGTCTCAAAGCAACAAAAAGAGCGTAGATTCTCTCTTGTCTTTCCAGTCTGATAGAGGGAGGGAAAATGATTCCACACCCATGACATTTATTTTATAATCACATGATAACTTAATCTTTTTGAAGAACTTATCTATCTTATCAAAAAAATTCCTGTTAATACCTTTTACCCATAATTTTATTGTGTGCTTGTCTTTATTATTAAATGAATTCTTTATATATTCAGTATTAAAGAAAACAATCTTTTATATTGCATGTTGTAAATATTTTAATTGGCATTGATACTTTTGATGTATAATGTTAATTACTCATTTGTTTGTATGGATTTCTGCAGTGTTGGGACAATGCAGCATTTTAGAAGTAGCTTAAAAATATTAAGCAAATATGCCAAAGCTTAGATTGAGATTGGGTATGAAAAGATAGAATATGTAATAGATAAAGTGCTCTGCCAGTTGAGTGCTTTAGGCATTCCATCAATGATTCTAAATAGGGAGATACTGCATGTGTAAGAGCATTGAATTTAGAGTCCGAACTGGGTCTCAGGTCTGCAATATGCTTGCTGTGTAACTTGGCGTGGTCAGTGCCTCTGCCCAGTGCCTTGAAAATTGCTGCTTCCATACAGTTTAGGGGCTTCCCTGGGGCTCCAGTGGTTAAGACTTTGCCTTCCCTCCTTGGTGGGGGATCTAACATCCCACATGCCTCCTGGCCTAAAACAGACAAAAAAATCAGAAACAATATTGTTACAGATTGAATAAAAGACTTCAGAAATGGTCCACTTAAAAAAGTATAACTAAAGTCTCTAGTTTATGTGGTCTTTTACCTCTTTAGAAAATAATTTCACTTGAGAGTCAATCTGTAGAAAACTTAGAAATAATATTACCAGTTGCAATGCAATCTTAATTTCTCATCTGTGTAAACAATAACTGTCTGGGGCATTCCTTTCAGTAGATGGCAAATTTTTTCTGTATAACTTATCTTTCCCTCAGTATCTACACAACTTACTTTTTAAGAAGAAGATAACTAGAGCTAAAACAATGGCTATTACACTGGCAGAAGTACGGCATTTCAAAAATTATGGTCTTAATTTATCAATATCTGTCTGCATGTACGTGTGTGTTCTGGTGCACACACACACACACACACACACACACACACNTTCAGTATCCTATCATTTTGCCTTTACATACTGTTCATGGGGTTCTCAAGGCAAGAATACTGAAGTGGTTTGCCATTCCTTTATCCAGTGGACCACATTCTGTCAGACCGCTCCACCATGACCCGCCCATCTTGGGTGGCCCCAGATGGCATGGCTTAGTTTCACTGAGTTACACAAGGCTGACCTTGTGTAACTAGTCAGTCTGAACACAGTCCATGTGTTCAGACTGACTAGTTTTCTGTGATTATAGTTTCAATGTGTCTGCCCTCTGATTCCCTCTTGCAACACCTACCATCTTACTTGGGTTTCTCTTACCTTGGATGAGGGGTATCTCCTCACCACCGCCCCTCCTGCCCCTGAATGTGGAGTAGCTCTTCTAGGCCCTCCGCGCAGCCACCGCTCCTTGGAAGTGGGGTTGCTCCTCTCAGCCGCCTCCTAAATCATTTAGGCCAGTATTATTAGATCAGATTTACAGAACATGGAACTAACTTTTAGCAAACAAGATAGATAAAATGGTATAGTGTCAAGTCTAGAGAAAAGAGTTTTCCATTTGTTGTTTTATCTTTATTATTTAGACTATCTA
Organism: Raphicerus campestris; assembly: GCA_006410735.1. Lineage (NCBI taxonomy): Eukaryota > Metazoa > Chordata > Mammalia > Artiodactyla > Bovidae > Raphicerus > Raphicerus campestris. The sequence continues at coordinate 590,029 of SJYW01049628.1, forward strand.
GATTAGTGTGGTTGTTACTCACTGATGTCTCCATAAGACCTAAAAACTTTCTATTTTCCAATGGCTAAATGCCTATTTTCCAGATACTCTCTAACTAGCCACTTCCATAGGAGAATGTCTGCTGAACAATCCTTCTTAATAACTCTTGTCTTAGAATTTGAGCAGGCTTTGGGTTTNTGTCTCCATAAGACCTAAAAACTTTCTATTTTCCAATGGCTAAATGCCTATTTTCCAGATACTCTCTAACTAGCCACTTCCATAGGAGAATGTCTGCTGAACAATCCTTCTTAATAACTCTTGTCTTAGAATTTGAGCAGGCTTTGGGTTTTCTTTTAATGATTTTACATACTTTAAAATTCTTCCTTTAATACTCCAGCATCCCCAAAGTTAGTGATTTGTATTATGCGCCACAAAATAGCACACCCTAGACTAGAATCTAATTCTGAGCTTAAATAAATCTCTTAAGGATAGGAACAGGGTCTTCCTAACATTGCTGTAACACCAAGTAGGCATAATTCTCTTTAAAATCCTCTGTTAATTGTTTTGCCAATGGGAGAAATTGGTGCTAAGAACTGGGGAAATTTCATTCTACTTATAGTCCCACAGAAATGTTGATTTATTACAGTTTACCAGTGTGTATCATTTAAAAGTATACACTTTAGATCTCAAGTTANATTGCTGTAACACCAAGTAGGCATAATTCTCTTTGAAATCCTCTGTTAATTGTTTTGCCAATGGGAGAAACTGGTGCTAAGAACTGGGGAAATTTCATTCTACTTATAGTCCCACAGAAATGTTGATTTATTACAGTTTACCAGTGTGTATCATTTAAAAGTATACACTTTAGATCTCAAGTTACTGAGAGCAATATGACAAAGCTATAGCAATCAAAATAGCATGGTACTGGCACAAAAACAGACATACAGATTAATGGAACAGAACGGAGAGGCAGAAATCAACCCACACAGACCAAGTCAGTTAATCCCCAACAAAGGAAGCAAGAATATACAGNGAGAGCAATATGACAAAGCTATAGCAATTAAAATAGCATGGTACTGGCTCAAAAACAGACATACAGATTAATGGAACAGAACAGAGAGGCAGAAATCAACCCACACAGACCAAGTCAGTTCATCCTCAACAAAGGAAGCAAGAATATACAGTGGAGAAAAGAAAACCTCTTCAGCAATCAGTGTTGAGAAAATTGTACAGCAAAATGCAAAAGAATCAAACAGGAGCACTTTCTTATTCCATGCATACAAATAAACTCAAACTGGACCTAAATATAAGATCTAAAACCATAAAGCTCCTGGAAGAAAACATAGGCAGCACATTATGTGGTGTTGATCTTAGCAATAGATTTTTGAATATATATTCTCAGGCAAGGGAGATAAAAGCAAAAATTAAACAAAAAAAACACTAAAAAGCTTTCATACAGTGAAGGAAACTATCAGCAAAACAAAAAGACTGCCTATTGAATGAGAGATTTTTGCAAATGATATATGCAATAAGGGGTTCATATCCAAAATATACAGAAAGCTTATATAATTCAACATCAAAATAACAAATAACCTGATTAAATAATGGGTAAAAGGAATGAATAGACATTTTTCCAAAGAAGACACACAGATGGTCAACAGGTACATGAAAAGATGGTCAGCATCACTACTCATCAAGGAAATGCAAATCAAAACCACAATGAGCTATCACCTTACACCCGTCATAATGATTAGTATCAAAAAGATGACAAATCACAAATACTGACGAAGATGTGGAGAAAAGAAAACTCTTGTACGCTGTTGGTGGGAATATTGGTGCAGCCACTATGGAAAACAGTAGGAAAGTTCCTGAAAAAATTAGTTTGCTGTAGTCCCATTTGTTTATTTTTGCTTTTGTTTCCCTTGCCTGGGGAGATATATCCAAAAAACTATTGCTAAGACTAATGCCAGAGAATCAATCCAGCCAGTTGATTCCTGGATATTTATACAAAGGGAAAAAAGTTCGTTCTAAATGATCCATGCCCCACTGGGTTCACTGCAGCTTTATTTACAGTGGCCAAGATATGGAAAGTAGCTAAGTGGCCATCAGTAGACACATGGATGAAGAAGATGCTGACTGTGTAGTTTCAGCCAGGAAAAAAAGAGTCTTGCCAATTGTGAAAACATGATAGATAGATCTAGAAGGTATTATCCTAAGTGAAATAAGTTTAACAGAGAAAGACAAATACTGCGTGATCTCACTTACACGTGGAATCTAAAAAACAAGACAAATGAACAAACGTAACTAAACAGAAACAGAATCATAGGTACCAAGACCAAGCCAGTGGTTGCCAGATGGGAGAGGGTGGGGAGATGAGAGAGATAGGTAAGGGAGATTAAGAGGTACACACTTCCAATTACACAATGAATGCTGGTTATAAAATGTACATTATGGGAAATATAACCAATACTTATACAATATCTTTGTATAGTGACAGATGCTAACTAGACTTAATATGGTGATCATTTTGAAGTGTACAGAAATATTGAATCACTATGTTGCATGCTAGGATCAAATATACTGTTGTAGGTCAATTGTAAGGCAAAAACAAACAAAACTCATAGATAAATAGATCAGATATATGCCTGTTGATGCAGGAGATACAGAAGACATGGGCTTAATCCCTGGGTCAGGAGGAACCCTTGGAGGAGGAAATGGAAACCCACTCTAATATTCTTGTCTGGGAAATCCTGTGGACAGAGGAGCCTGGTGGGCTGCAGTCCATGGGGATGCAAAGAGTTGGACACAACTGAAGATGGACACACATAGTCACCAAAGGTTGGGGGTAGGAGGTGGGAGAATTGGGTGAAGGTGGTCAAAATGTATCAACTTCCAGTTATAAGATAAACAAGTACTACGGGTATAATGTACAACCTGATAAATATTATTAACACTACTGTATGTTATATGACATTTAAGGGAGCAAATCCTAAGAATTCTCATCACAAGGGGGAAAAAAATCTGTAGTTTTTCTGTTTCCTTAATTTTGAATCCACATGAGATGACGAATATTCTCTACACTTTTTGTGATAATCCTTTTGGGATGTATGTGAGTCAAAACATGATGCCATACACTTCAAACGTACACAGTGCTGTATGCCCATTTTCTCAATGAAACTGTATGGGAAAAGAGTTACTGAGAGCAATTACTGGATGTGTTTTTTAAAAAGTATTATATTCTTCCACTTTGACACATTTAAAATTCTCGTTGAAGTAAAAATGACGTCACATCCAGATTTAAAATAACTCAGTGCTTAGAATAGGTCCTGGCAAATAGGAAAAGTCCATAAACATCAGCCATTATCAGATGTTCTAAAGCAACAGTACTTAGGGGCCCCCCAAATCCCATTAAGAAGTCCACAAGGAGAAACATTTTCATAACAATGCTAGGGTATTAATTGCCCATTATTCATTTAACTGTTGTGTTTAGTTACTAAGTTGGGTCTGACTCTTTTGCAGCCCCCTGGACTGAAGCCTGCCAGGCTCCTCTGTCCATGGGATTTCTCAGGCAAGAAGCCTGAAGTGGGTTGCCGTTTCCTTCTCCAGGGTATCTTCCTGACCCAGGGATCTAAGCAGCATCTGGTGCATGGCTGATGGATTCTTTACTGCTGAGCCACCAAGGAAGCCCTATGTCACCATTTTTAGAAGTCACTGTGCTCTTCACTGCTAGTACTAGAACTCATTATAGTCACGGAATCCTTTACTACCATACAATCTCAGTTTAAAAAAAAAGCCAGCATTACTTAAAAATGCCCTTTGGAAGTAGTAAAATATAGTAATTTTGTTATTAATAAACCTCAACTTCTGAGTATATTCCTTTTTAATATTCTGTGTGATACAAACAGAATACATAAAACCATTCTATTCCCTGAATATGATGGTGTCTCAAGGAAAAAGCTTGTGTACAGTTGCCTGAGCTTTGAGCTAAAATAGTCACATTTTTTAGAAACTACCATTTTTAATTGAAAGGCCCACTGGCTGACAGATTATGGTTATTTTGACTTTAATTTTTGGCATTCACTCTCTCAAAAATGAATGAAGTGAGACTGTCACTTCAAGGAAAACAGCTAACAGTGTTTGTTGACAGTAACATTTGAAGTTTCATATGAAAATCAGAATTTTGGAAAGCTTATATCCCGCACTATAAGCTTGACAGTTTCCAAATACGTAAACACTTTTCTGATGACACAGGTAATAATATTAACAAATGTGACCTTTCGTTTTCTATAATGAAGCGTGCCGATGTTTTAAAGAGTGTGTGACTCAATCAACTAATATTTTCCAAAGACAAACACATTTGCCACAAAATCATGCATGAGTAAAAAAATCTATTCAAGCGTAAGACAAGCCAGCGAATTTGAACATAAAAAAAGTACAAAAAGTTTATTGATATTTGGTTTCAGGGTCCACATGTCAACTCACATTTAAGAATATTATAGTGTGGTGCGGTAGCAAAAGTAATTGTTTGTTTAATTTCATCTACTTATGTGTTTCTGGCTGTGCTGGGTCTTCGTTGCTGCACATGAAATTTCTCTAGTTACGGTGAGCAGGGCTAGTCTCTAGGTGCAGCGCGCGGGCTTCTCACTGCGGGGGCTTCTCTTCTTGTAGGAGCATGCGCCCTCGAGAGCGGGTTCAGCAGTTTAGCAGAGGGCTTAGGTGCTCCATGGCGTGTGGAGTCTTTCCAGAGCAGGGATCGACGCCACATCCCCTGCATTGGCAAGTGGGTTCTTAATCACTGCACCACAAGTGAAAGTGAAGTCGCTCAGTCGTGTCCGACTCTCAGCGACCCCAAGGACTGCAGCCTTCCAGGCTCCTCCGTCCATGGGATTTTCCAGGCAGGAGTACTGGAGTGGCGTGCCATTGCCTTCTCCGATCTTAATCTTACTACCACCTTATTCTTCAGTTTCACCTTAGAGACAGTTGACTACATCCTGAATTAATACTTTCAGCACAGAATTTTTCAATAGTCTCAAATGTGTGAGGGATTTACAAATGTGATTAGCAGTAATAGTAGCCAGAATCATAATGCCCATCACTAAACCATGGCTGTTTTAATAAAAGCCATATATATAAAATACTTCCTTGTCAAGAACACATATCTGTAATCTTATTTTATTTGTAACACCCTGTAGGATAGGCTGTTCTTAGCACATAAGCAAAGCACTAGGTTTATACTGTTCTGTAACCTAAACTGGTATTCTTCTTCCCAACCCGGCCCAGAGATAGAGAGATTTGCTTCAGGAAACAAAAAGCAACTGACATTCATGTGATTACTAACAAAACTAAAAGAAAGGTCTCTTCACAATGATGCGCACAAGATATGCACAAGGAAAAGTGAAGTTCAGTGTCATTTAAGCTAATCTCTATTCAAACCTCAGATATAAATCCATTTGAGCAGTAATTTAGGACTGAATTAACTTGTTTTTTTCCCTCCCTATCTTTGAAGCTTTCGCTATTTAAGTGTTTCTGCAAGAAGCAAGGTCCTCTTCTATTCAGAAGCTGATGGTGTGTAGTAACCTCTGCAGGGCTCGGCTTATTCCAAGCTGATAATCAAAGAATAGCCAAATACGTACCACATCTGACATACAACCTTTTCCCCCAAGACTGTCCCCAAATACTCCATGATAATCAAGTGTTTGTACCACTGAATTCTCATGCTACAAAACCTTCCAGTAGCAAAAACTGAACTCTGCAGAAGCAGTATACCAGTCGAGGGAAAAAAAAAAAAATAAGAGAAGAACCGTGGCAGATATTCGTTTCAGATAAAAGCTTTGCAGAGATCCTTCAGATAACAAGTTTAGCAGTTAGACTGAGAAAGATTTCATTTTTTTTTCTTAAGCCAGTAACAATTCAACCTGGATGTAATAAACTAAAATGCGATCAGCCTTGATAGAGGGAGAAGCCTGTGTTTTGAAAGGCAGTGCTGCTCCCAAAGTCAACGCTAATGTTAGCTAATAAAGACCTGGGCTTCCCTGGTAGTTCAGCTGGTAAAGAATCGCCTGCAATGCAGGAGACCCTGGTTCAATTTCTGAGTTGGGAAGATCCCCTGGAGAAGGGGTAGGCTACCCACTCCAGTATTCTTGGGCTTCCCTGGTGACTCAGCTGGTAAAGAATTTGCCTGTAATGAGGGGGACCTGGGTTCAATCCCTGGCTTGGGAAGATCCCCTGGAGAAAGTAACTGCTACCCACTCCAGTGTTCTGGCCTGGAGAATTCCATGGACTGTACAGTCCATAGGACTGCAAAGACCTGGGTTTTAGTGCACTTCCTTCTGGATCCCTGGGGTAGGAACTTCTTAATAACTGACACAGCAGCAAAAGCATGAGCACCAGCTGCTCCTCTCAGGCTGGGCCTTTTGGAATCTTCAGAGGCTGATCTCATGTGGGCCAAGTCAGCAGTTCCAGACGAAGCTCCCTGACTCACTCTTCCAAAGTCTTCAACTCCTCAAGGCTTAACATTTTGCCCCAAAATCTTAACTTAGCCAGCTTGTAATTTGTTAATTCAATTACGCTGTTTTTAAGATATAGTAAATGTCCGTATTCCAACACACACTGCCAAACAGGCATAATACACTTTCAGCATTTTAAGGTTTAAATTTTTCATTAAAATATTGGTGATAATATTGACACACTGTGGCTTACTGGGATGAAATAGAGTCATGTCTACACCTGTAAAGCAGAAAAAGAAATGTCTGTGTCAGCATACATTTTAGATAAGCACGCATTAGTTAAACTGGAAGATGCAAAGGAAAGAGATTTATTCTCAAGGTGGGCAAGGGGATTCAGCCATCCTACAATTATAATCCAAAAGAGTTAAGAGAAAAACAACAGAGAGCAGATTTATACAAACAGCAACCAGCTGAAGGCGGATCAGTGGAATCACTTTCTTCCTCGGTTTCACTGCAGAATCACCAGTCTCCCAGTCTCATCAGGATTGGCCTGAAAAGTAATAAAAAATGAGGGCAGTTAGAGAAGCAGTGAAGGAGAAATTGAGGAAGGAACAACCTAAAGACAGAACAGTGTGGATTCTGGATCTGGTGCGAGGGGCAAGAGTTTGAGATTAGGTTTTCTGCTAGGGCAGTGTCATGATCCTGTCCAGGAAGAAATTACAGCTGCGGTGGTTGTTGTTTAGGCGCTAAGTCGTGCACAATCCTTTTGCAGTCCTGTGGACTGTAGCCCGCCAGGCTCCTCTGTCCATGCAATTTCCCAGGCAAGAATACTGGAGTAGATTGCCATTTCCTTCTACAGGGATCTTCCCGACCCAGGGGTTGAACGCACGCCTCCTGATTCTTAACCACTGAGCCACCAGGGAACCCCACAGCTGTGGAAGGTGGACTTAAATTCTGACTCACAGAGGCTGGGAGTAGGGAAATCGGTAGGAAGCTTCTGCTAGTAAAACGTGTTTTGGAGAGGACGTTGAGGTGTCCCGAAAATATAGTAGAGAAATAATCAGCCCCATTTTATCCCATATTGTTTCTGTCCAAGGGTGAAAGCTAAGGAAGAGAAAAAGAAGACTCCAAATTTCAGGGCCTTGGAGACCAGGATGACCAAAGGTAATTGTTAAAGAGCTATTGAAATATTTCTCTTTTCCCAATGGCATATCTGAATGAAGGTGGATTTTCTTTGTACACTTTAACTGAAGCAATATATTGCAATGTACAGACCAGGGACAGTATAAGAATCTAGACATCCCCTCTTCAGTGAGACAGTAAAAAAAATTTGCAAAAATGTCCAATAATGCTACTCTTCCCACTAATTTTTTTTTGGCTGGAGAATCTTATTTATCCCTAAAATATATTTATGTCCTTATTAATGAAGCTATTATTCTTATTTTTAGATGAATATATAGATAATTGTTTTAAATGTTTCTGTTGTAGTGGCAAAGGCTTTGGATACCTCATATGTAAAATGGGCAAAGTAATATCATCCATTTCACAGAATTATTGCAGGATCAAATAATAGGATGTTCCCTAACAATGGTAAATCTCCATAAGAATGTTAATGCTATTGTCACTATTATTCTCATAACTTTTTAAAAAAATGCATGTATGTATTTTTATAGCCCCAACTAGATTACAAACTTTTGGAAGGAAAGTACTGAGTCATTCTTTACTTCAATATTCCTCCTTGGTTACTGGTATGTAATAAAGGTTTGAATAAGGCTTACTGAATGCATGAATAAATTTTTACAAAAAGGAAATTAAGAGGGCTGTGGCAATCCACAAATACATTTTTGTTTTGTTAAGAGAGAAAATACAGGGTGGCAGCCTAGCAATGTGAAGATTACGCTGCTTTCACTGAGAGATTGCCTCATAGTGATGAAAATAGTCTTACTACTGAAATCTTTTGAGCCACAAGAATTTTAAAAAGATTCCAAGATAAATAATGTATAGCTCCTCAAGGGGGGCTGAGGTCAAAATTCTACAGGAAAAGAATGAACCCAAAAAGAAGAGACTTGAGTATGAATCAATATGAAAAATAGAACTGTAGCAGAAAATGGTGGTTCTGGATTACTTGCTAAGTCATCTCTGACTCTTGCGATCGCATGGACTATAGCCTGTTAGTCTCTGCTGTCATGGGATCTCCAGGCAAGAATACTGGAGTCCTGGACCCAGCAATTAAACTGGAGTCTCCTGCGTTGCAGGCAGATTCTTTACCAACTGAACTATGAGAGAAGCCCATAATATAAAATAAGTTTAGCAAAATCCGGGACAGTAGTTTACCTCTTACACGAAATAATATACAAGAGATGAAAGTCATCTATATCAGTGGTGCCCAACCCTCTAGGCACCAGGGATTGGTTTCACAGAAGACAGTTTTCTATCAACTGGAGAATGAGGGCAATGCTCTTGGGATGATTTTCATGTGGAGCACGCATTCTAGATCCCTCATAGGCGCAGTTCACTGTGGGTTCAAGCTCCTGTGAGTAGTGTCTTCTGCACTGGCTGTTGGATTCTTTACGACTTGTGCCACCTGGGAAGCCTGGTCTATATAGTTAAGCTCTTAATATTCAATCAACTGAATGATTGGCAGGTTATATGAAGAAAAGGTATGACCAACCTAGAGAGCATATTAAAAAGCAGAGACATTACTTTGCCAACAAAGGTCTGTCTAGTGAAAGCTATGGTTTTTCCAGTAGTCATGTATGGATGTGAGAGTTGGATCATAAAGAAAGCTGAGCGCCGAAGAACTGATGCTTTTGAACTAAGCTGTTGGTGAAGACTCCTGAGAGTCCTTTGGACTGCAGGGAGATCAAACCAGTTCATCCTGAAGGAAATCATGCCTGAATATTCATTGGAAGGACTGTTGCTGAAGCTGAAGCTCCAGTACTTTGGCCATCTGCTGCAATGAACCAACTCATTAGAAAAGCCCCTGATGCTGGGAAAGACTGAAGGCAGAAGGAGAAGGGGATGGCAGAGGATGAGATGGTTGGATGGCATGAGTTTGAGCAAGCTCTGAGAGATGGTGAAGGATAGAGAAACCTGGCATGCTGCAGTCCATGGGGTTGCAGAGAGTTGGACACAACTGAGCAGCTGAACAACAGCAACAACAATGAAGCATTATGGTTCTATAAGGAAACCAATGTTAGATGAATAAGCTTTCAGTGCTTTCAGAATTACAAGAAATTCTCTTAAATTGNGCTTCTCACTGCGGGGGCTTCTCTTCTTGTAGGAGCATGCGCCCTCGAGAGCGGGTTCAGCAGTTTAGCAGAGGGCTTAGGTGCTCCATGGCGTGTGGAGTCTTTCCAGAGCAGGGATCGACGCCACATCCCCTGCATTGGCAAGTGGGTTCTTAATCACTGCACCACAAGTGAAAGTGAAGTCGCTCAGTCGTGTCCGACTCTCAGCGACCCCAAGGACTGCAGCCTTCCAGGCTCCTCCGTCCATGGGATTTTCCAGGCAGGAGTACTGGAGTGGCGTGCCATTGCCTTCTCCGATCTTAATCTTACTACCACCTTATTCTTCAGTTTCACCTTAGAGACAGTTGACTACATCCTGAATTAATACTTTCAGCACAGAATTTTTCAATAGTCTCAAATGTGTGAGGGATTTACAAATGTGATTAGCAGTAATAGTAGCCAGAATCATAATGCCCATCACTAAACCATGGCTGTTTTAATAAAAGCCATATATATAAAATACTTCCTTGTCAAGAACACATATCTGTAATCTTATTTTATTTGTAACACCCTGTAGGATAGGCTGTTCTTAGCACATAAGCAAAGCACTAGGTTTATACTGTTCTGTAACCTAAACTGGTATTCTTCTTCCCAACCCGGCCCAGAGATAGAGAGATTTGCTTCAGGAAACAAAAAGCAACTGACATTCATGTGATTACTAACAAAACTAAAAGAAAGGTCTCTTCACAATGATGCGCACAAGATATGCACAAGGAAAAGTGAAGTTCAGTGTCATTTAAGCTAATCTCTATTCAAACCTCAGATATAAATCCATTTGAGCAGTAATTTAGGACTGAATTAACTTGTTTTTTTCCCTCCCTATCTTTGAAGCTTTCGCTATTTAAGTGTTTCTGCAAGAAGCAAGGTCCTCTTCTATTCAGAAGCTGATGGTGTGTAGTAACCTCTGCAGGGCTCGGCTTATTCCAAGCTGATAATCAAAGAATAGCCAAATACGTACCACATCTGACATACAACCTTTTCCCCCAAGACTGTCCCCAAATACTCCATGATAATCAAGTGTTTGTACCACTGAATTCTCATGCTACAAAACCTTCCAGTAGCAAAAACTGAACTCTGCAGAAGCAGTATACCAGTCGAGGGAAAAAAAAAAAAATAAGAGAAGAACCGTGGCAGATATTCGTTTCAGATAAAAGCTTTGCAGAGATCCTTCAGATAACAAGTTTAGCAGTTAGACTGAGAAAGATTTCATTTTTTTTTCTTAAGCCAGTAACAATTCAACCTGGATGTAATAAACTAAAATGCGATCAGCCTTGATAGAGGGAGAAGCCTGTGTTTTGAAAGGCAGTGCTGCTCCCAAAGTCAACGCTAATGTTAGCTAATAAAGACCTGGGCTTCCCTGGTAGTTCAGCTGGTAAAGAATCGCCTGCAATGCAGGAGACCCTGGTTCAATTTCTGAGTTGGGAAGATCCCCTGGAGAAGGGGTAGGCTACCCACTCCAGTATTCTTGGGCTTCCCTGGTGACTCAGCTGGTAAAGAATTTGCCTGTAATGAGGGGGACCTGGGTTCAATCCCTGGCTTGGGAAGATCCCCTGGAGAAAGTAACTGCTACCCACTCCAGTGTTCTGGCCTGGAGAATTCCATGGACTGTACAGTCCATAGGACTGCAAAGACCTGGGTTTTAGTGCACTTCCTTCTGGATCCCTGGGGTAGGAACTTCTTAATAACTGACACAGCAGCAAAAGCATGAGCACCAGCTGCTCCTCTCAGGCTGGGCCTTTTGGAATCTTCAGAGGCTGATCTCATGTGGGCCAAGTCAGCAGTTCCAGACGAAGCTCCCTGACTCACTCTTCCAAAGTCTTCAACTCCTCAAGGCTTAACATTTTGCCCCAAAATCTTAACTTAGCCAGCTTGTAATTTGTTAATTCAATTACGCTGTTTTTAAGATATAGTAAATGTCCGTATTCCAACACACACTGCCAAACAGGCATAATACACTTTCAGCATTTTAAGGTTTAAATTTTTCATTAAAATATTGGTGATAATATTGACACACTGTGGCTTACTGGGATGAAATAGAGTCATGTCTACACCTGTAAAGCAGAAAAAGAAATGTCTGTGTCAGCATACATTTTAGATAAGCACGCATTAGTTAAACTGGAAGATGCAAAGGAAAGAGATTTATTCTCAAGGTGGGCAAGGGGATTCAGCCATCCTACAATTATAATCCAAAAGAGTTAAGAGAAAAACTGAACAGAGAGCAGATTTATACAAACAGCAACCAGCTGAAGGCGGATCAGTGGAATCACTTTCTTCCTCGGTTTCACTGCAGAATCACCAGTCTCCCAGTCTCATCAGGATTGGCCTGAAAAGTAATAAAAAATGAGGGCAGTTAGAGAAGCAGTGAAGGAGAAATTGAGGAAGGAACAACCTAAAGACAGAACAGTGTGGATTCTGGATCTGGTGCGAGGGGCAAGAGTTTGAGATTAGGTTTTCTGCTAGGGCAGTGTCATGATCCTGTCCAGGAAGAAATTACAGCTGCGGTGGTTGTTGTTTAGGCGCTAAGTCGTGCACAATCCTTTTGCAGTCCTGTGGACTGTAGCCCGCCAGGCTCCTCTGTCCATGCAATTTCCCAGGCAAGAATACTGGAGTAGATTGCCATTTCCTTCTACAGGGATCTTCCCGACCCAGGGGTTGAACGCACGCCTCCTGATTCTTAACCACTGAGCCACCAGGGAACCCCACAGCTGTGGAAGGTGGACTTAAATTCTGACTCACAGAGGCTGGGAGTAGGGAAATCGGTAGGAAGCTTCTGCTAGTAAAACGTGGTTTGGAGAGGACGTTGAGGTGTCCCGAAAATATAGTAGAGAAATAATCAGCCCCATTTTATCCCATATTGTTTCTGTCCAAGGGTGAAAGCTAAGGAAGAGAAAAAGAAGACTCCAAATTTCAGGGCCTTGGAGACCAGGATGACCAAAGGTAATTGTTAAAGAGCTATTGAAATATTTCTCTTTTCCCAATGGCATATCTGAATGAAGGTGGATTTTCTTTGTACACTTTAACTGAAGCAATATATTGCAATGTACAGACCAGGGACAGTATAAGAATCTAGACATCCTCTCTTCAGTGAGACAGTAAAAAAAATTTGCAAAAATGTCCAATAATGCTACTCTTCCCACTAATTTTTTTTTGGCTGGAGAATCTTATTTATCCCTAAAATATATTTATGTTCTTATTAATGAAGCTATTATTCTTATTTTTAGATGAATATACAGATAATTGTTTTAAATGTTTCTGTTTTAGTGGCAAAGGCTTTGGATACCTCATATGTAAAATGGGCAAAGTAATATCATCCATTTCACAGAATTATTGTAGGATCAAATAATAGAATGTTCCCTAACAATGGTAAATCTCCACAAGAANAAGTAATATCATCCATTTCACAGAATTATTGCAGGATCAAATAATAGGATGTTCCCTAACAATGGTAAATCTCCATAAGAATGTTAATGCTATTGTCACTATTATTCTCATAACTTTTTAAAAAAATGCATGTATGTATTTTTATAGCCCCAACTAGATTACAAACTTTTGGAAGGAAAGTACTGAGTCATTCTTTACTTCAATATTCCTCCTTGGTTACTGGTATGTAATAAAGGTTTGAATAAGGCTTATTGAATGCATGAATAAATTTTTACAAAAAGGGAATTAGAGGGCTGTGGCAATCCACAAATACATTTTTGTTTTGTTAAGAGAGAAAATACAGGGTGGCAGCCTAGCAATGTGAAGATTACGCTGCTTTCACTGAGAGATTGCCTCATAGTGATGAAAATAGTCTTACTACTGAAATCTTTTGAGCCACAAGAATTTTTAAAAGATTCCAAGATAAATAATGTATAGCTCCTCAAGGGGGGCTGAGGTCAAAATTCTACAGGAAAAGAATGAACCCAAAAAGAAGAGACTTGAGTATGAATCAATATGAAAAATAGAACTGTAGCAGAACATGGTGGTTCTGGATTACTTGCTAAGTCATCTCTGACTCTTGCGATCGCATGGACTATAGCCTGTTAGTCTCTGCTGTCATGGGATCTCCAGGCAAGAATACTGGAGTCCTGGACCCAGCAATCAAACTGGAGTCTCCTGCGTTGCAGGCAGATTCTTTACCAACTGAACTATGAGAGAAGCCCATAATATAAAATAAGTTTAGCAAAATCCGGGACAGTAGTTTACCTCTTACACGAAATAATATACAAGAGATGAAAGTCATCTATATCAGTGGTGCCCAACCCTCTAGGCACCAGGGATTGGTTTCACAGAAGACAGTTTTCTATCAACTGGAGAATGAGGGCAATGCTCTTGGGATGATTTTCATGTGGAGCACGCATTCTAGATCCCTCATANCAAACTGGAGTCTCCTGCGTTGCAGGCAGATTCTTTACCAACTGAACTCTGAGAGAAGCCCATAATATAAAATAAGTTTAGCAAAATCCGGGACAGTAGTTTACCTCTTACACAAAATAATATACAAGAGATGAAAGTCATCTATATCAGTGGTGCCCAGCCCTCTAGGCACCAGGGATTGGTTTCACAGAAGACAGTTTTTCTATCGACTGGAGAATGAGGGCAATGCTCTTGGGATGATTTTCATGTGGAGCACGCATTCTAGATCCCTCATAGGCGCAGTTCACTGTGGGTTCAAGCTCCTGTGAGTAGTGTCTTCTGCACTGGCTGTTGGATTCTTTACCATTGGTGCCACCTGGGAAGCCTGGTCTATATAGTTAAGCTCTTAATATTCAATCAACTGAATGATTGGCAGGTTATATGAAGAAAAGGTATGACCAACCTAGAGAGCATATTAAAAAGCAGAGACATTACTTTGCCAACAAAGGTCTGTCTAGTGAAAGCTATGGTTTTTCCAGTAGTCATGTATGGATGTGAGAGTTGGACCATAAAGAAAGCTGAGCACTGAAGAACTGATGCTTTTGAACTAAGCTGTTGGAGAAGACTCCTGAGAGTCCTTTGGACTGCAAGGAGATCAAACCAGTTCATCCTGAAGGAAATCATCCCTGAATATTCATTGGAAGGACTGTTGCTGAGGCTGAAGCTCCAATACTTTGGCCATCTGCTGCAATGAACCAACTCATTAGAAAAGCCCCTGACGCTGGGAAAGACTGAAGGCAGAAGGAGAAGGGGATGGCAGAGGATGAGATGGTTGGATGGCATGAGTTTGAGCAAGCTCTGNTCATAAAGAAAGCTGAGCGCCGAAGAACTGATGCTTTTGAACTAAGCTGTTGGTGAAGACTCCTGAGAGTCCTTTGGACTGCAGGGAGATCAAACCAGTTCATCCTGAAGGAAATCATGCCTGAATATTCATTGGAAGGACTGTTGCTGAAGCTGAAGCTCCAGTACTTTGGCCATCTGCTGCAATGAACCAACTCATTAGAAAAGCCCCTGATGCTGGGAAAGACTGAAGGCAGAAGGAGAAGGGGATGGCAGAGGATGAGATGGTTGGATGGCATGAGTTTGAGCAAGCTCTGAGAGATGGTGAAGGATAGAGAAACCTGGCATGCTGCAGTCCATGGGGTTGCAGAGAGTTGGACACAACTGAGCAGCTGAACAACAGCAACAACAATGAAGCATTATGGTTCTATAAGGAAGCCAATGTTAGATGAATAAGCTTTCAGTGCTTTCAGATTTATAAGAAATTCTCTTAAATTTCTAATAAGAAAATACCATCTTGAGTTAATATAACTAAAATTAAATTCTGATCCAATGAGAATATTCAAGGTTAAGATCAGGCTTATAAGAAAAAGAGTACAGCACCATACATGTGTATGTGAGTGGGAACAGAGAAGAGCAAATGGACCTCATAAACACAGGGATCAAATGAGTATGATCCAACCAGAGGATGCACCCAAGAGGGTCATATCTTGCCTGTCTCCTTCTCATTTCCTTTTTCCAAACTTTATAGCTGGGCTTTTTTGACACCTACGGGCACTGCTTGGCTCTGCTTCAGACTCTGGAACCAAATCAAGGAAAACATAATAAGNCCAGGCTTATAAGAAAAAAGAGTACAGCACCATACATGTGTATGTAAGTGGGAACAGAGAAGAGCAAATGGGCCTCATAAACACAGGGATCAAATGAGTATGATCCAACCAGAGGATGCACCCAAGAGGATCATATCTTGCCTGTCTCCTCATTTCCTTTTTCCAAACTTTGTAGCTGGGCTTTTTTGACACCTACGGGCACTGCTTGGCTCTGCTTCAGACTCTGGAACCAAATCAAGGAAAACATAATAAGCACTAAAATAATAGTTTGTTAGCTCAGCCTCCAGCAAAAAATGTTGCTAATCTCTCTCTGACCTTGAGACCTACCTAGTTCTCATCTTCTGCCTCTTACTATGATTGAAGTGACCCCTCCTTTGTTTTCTCTATTGCTAAGCACTGGCTGAGTTGGAATCTTATACAGTAACATGTTACTCTTCACCACTTATCTGTCACAAACATATCACTGATTCTTCTAAATCTGGGGTCTTTTTGCCTTCCACACAATATGGGAAAATAAATTACAGAACTGTAAACAAGGTACATTGGAAAAGCACCTAAAATTACAAATTTGCTTTTCTGCCTATTAAGGAAAGAATGGACTTTCTGTAATAACAAGTAACAGAAAGCTAAGAACAGTGGGCCTTTGATGTTTTGGTGCTGAAGCAATGAGACCCACAAGCACAGCCATCTGGGTCAATTCCACTGAGCAAGCACAGTCCAATTCTGTGACAATTCCATGGACGCCAAAGCAGTGGATCCAGCACATCAGTGTCACAGCCTAAGCTGTTGGTGGAGTGAAAGAGCTAAGCTGTGCTCCACAACAACCTTTGGAAACATGATTAATTTATTTTGGTCTTCAGTGATAGTGAAAATAAATTCAAATTCTAAAGCTAAGATAGTGACTTGTGTTAAGGGACAAGGATAAACAGTAAGTTTGGCTGAATGATGACAACTAAATGTTGTTGGCTAAAGTAGAGGGGTCAAATCACTGATTTAATAAAGTATGAGTTAAGAATTGAGATAGGTAAAACCATGGGTGATCTTCAATTATGGGCTTATGTGGATCTAGGGACTTGTATGGCAACCAGTGGGGTAGATCGTAAGAGAAAACTAGAAGTTAACTGAAAGCAAAGGAATCTTACTGGCCTTGAGAATCTGGAGAGCAGGAATTTGTGGTCAGCTGATAGGAATATTCATTCATCCATTCATTAATCTTATATTTACTGATAATTTACTATGTTCCAAAAAATGGTCTGGGCAGTGAGG
>SJYW01049628.1:610877-633552 GCA_006410735.1 Raphicerus campestris
CCCTGGGGGGGGGTCGGGGTGGGGGGGGGGGGTGGGGGCTACAGGGTCACAAAAGTGCTGGATATGACTTACTGACTAAACCACAAAATGATCTCTTTAAATATCATGGACTGGGTGAATGTAAATTAGAGCACAGTTCATCTTCCAGTTCCTCGTATTCGAATTGACGAGAATTTTCTTAGGTGATTTTGAAGGTCATTGTCCCCTAAATTTCTAAGTTTCTTGTGAATTGAGGCAGTTTCCTTCTTTTACATTCCCCTCCCCTTCCTTCCCTCTTTCTATTTCAAAATGATGGTTCTGAAGTGACCATTATCTGAATGAACAAATGTTTAAAAACAAATATATAATCAGAAATCTTTCCCAGGTTCTACACACAATAGTGAATTTTTTTAGTTTGCAAGGCCTGAAAATGTTTGCCATTGCTTCTTCTCTTCAGTAAGCATTGTTTCACACAACTGCCTACCATTTTTTATTTTTTAAAATTTAAACAACATTTAAATTTTTAAAATTTATTAACATTTAAATTTAAATGACAACTTAATCCATAGTTATGAGATGGTCTTCTAGTGTGATTTCCTTTTCCTCCACAGTAATTATTTGACAAAACACTTTTTCTGTTTACTTTCAACCATTTCACCATATCACACCCTCAGAAATGACAAAGAAGCCCTACTGTCATCAATCATCCAGTTGAGGTATGTTGCAGAGTCTTAAGTCTTCACTCTAGAACCTTAATATGAGAAATAAAAGCATACTAGCTTGTGTTATTAATGGTTCTGTATTACTTGCGTCTTATCTTTAAAAAATTAAACCAGAATTTGGGAAGCATAACACAGAATTTGGTAACACAAAGAAGAAATATTACAGGAAAACATGTTATTATCATATATTAAATGCAGAGCAAACGAAGATCATGGCATCTGGTCCCATCACTTCATGGGAAATAGATGGGGAAACAGTGGAAACAGTGACTGCATTTATTTTGGGGGCTCCAGAATCACTGCAGATGGTGACTGCAGCCATGAAATTAAAAGACACTCCTCAGAAGAAAGGTCATGACCAACCTAGATGGCATATTGAAAAGNGAAATAGATGGGGAAACAGTGGAAACAGTGACTGCATTTATTTTGGGGGCTCCAGAATCACTGCAGATGGTGACTGCAGCCATGAAATTAAAAGACACTCCTCAGAAGAAAGGTCATGACCAACCTAGATGGCATATTGAAAAGCAGAGACATTACTTAGACAACAAAGCTACATCTAGTCAAGGCTATGGTTTTTCCAGTGGTCATGTATGGATGTGAGAGTTGGACTGTGAAGAAAGCTGAGTGCCGAAGATTGATGTTTTGAACTGTGGTGTTGGAGAAGACTGTTGAGAGTCCCTTGGACTGCAAGGAGTCCATTCCAACCAGTCCATTCTAAAGGAGATCAGCCNTAAATATTTCCAACACACTGTGAATAGGGAGAAATAGAAATAAAACAATGTATACAGTGTAATGATATGGAAAAGCATATGTACATGCATAGAATAAAAAACCAGAATGATAATACAACAAATGTTAACCATCGTTAACTCTGGGTGTTAGGGTGTATGATTTCTATTTTTTTTCTTCTATATAACTAGGCTATGACTTCTATACGCCAGGATGTAAGAAATACCATGTTTCTTCTATTTTTCTAGTCAAAGTTAAACTGTTCCCAGTTGCCATCTGGCTAGGACATTTAATTTCAAACACTGTTGAAACTTATTTCCTCTTAAAATTCTCCAAGTTTGTGCAAATGTCCCGTGGATATTGTAAAGTTCCAAACTTTTAAATAGAATCTTCAGCTTTTGGCATATTCTCATCAT
Organism: Raphicerus campestris; assembly: GCA_006410735.1. Taxonomy (NCBI): domain Eukaryota; kingdom Metazoa; phylum Chordata; class Mammalia; order Artiodactyla; family Bovidae; genus Raphicerus; species Raphicerus campestris. The sequence goes on from SJYW01049628.1 coordinate 612,727, forward strand.
CCATGATAAGCCCAGCATGCCTTCAAATCTAAGAATTGTTCTCATGCCTCTGTGCCAAGCTTGAGTCCTGTGAATTCCTGCAGATATATATCCAACGTTTACCCTGTCATCGTGCATTTTGTAATCCTAAATCTCTTCATGCTTCCTCAAGTTGTTTTTCTCATTTCTTTTTTTGGTGGTGCCACATGGCATGTGGCATCTTAGTTCCCAGACCAGGGATCGAACACATGCCCCCTGCAATGGAAGCCCTGGGAGGGTGAGTCTTAACTCCTGGGCCACCAGGGAAGTCCTGTTTTTCTCTTTTTCACATGGTAAAAGTGTTTCCCACTAAATAATCTGGCTTTTTTGTTTAAGAATTAATTCATGATGTGTGTAAATTTTAAGATGAAATCTAGAAATACATGATCAAATGCATGCTATTGTGTATCACTGTGTACTACTTATGTAACGATATTTATTACTTACTATGTGTAAGGTGCTAAAGTCTAAATGGAGTCTCTGAACCAGCAACCCTACACAAATTATCTTCTATCATGTGGCCAGGTAGCCATTCTGCAGACGTCTTGCTACCTGCTCTTTATCTGAGGCATGGGGTTACCAATTCTCTGTAAATACCCAAATCACCTGGATCCCTTCTACCTTGTTTTCATGTTTGTTTCCTTTCACAATTCCCTACAAGAATTTGTGCTTTTCAGACATAATTGGGAAAAGACATGGAGGAAAGTGAGAAGTCCACAGTAGTAATGTCCATGCTTTACGGTGGTGGCTTTTACTTCTTAAAAGATTGTTAAAGGAACACAAAATCATGACTTGGAATAAAAAGACAAAAATACCCACAATCATGAGGGATAAACAAAAAAGGATGGCACATACATTTTTCTAAATGTTCAACAATGAAATTGTTACCTTTTTATGTGAATTAAAAAAAAAGTTATCAGGGAACAAAGCAAGCAACTGTAGACAAAAACTCAGAAACATTCCCATTTCCTACTTATTTGGGAGCTTTTTCTTTGACTTCTAAGGCTCAATTAATTTATCTGGGAATTTGTTTTTTCAGTCTCTAAGTTGTGTCTGACTATTTTGTGACCCCATGGACTGCAGCATGCCAGGCTCCTCTGTCCTCTGCTATCTCCCAGAGTTTGCTCAACTTCATATCCACTGAGTCAGTGAGGGGCTATTTAATCAAATGTGAACAAGCAATGGGAAATGGCTATAGATATGTAATTTGAGGTCAAAGGTTTGGTTAAACTTTGCTGTTCAATTTTGGGGTAAATCTTCTACTTTACAAGGTTGGGGTAATGCTGCAAAGACTCCCCTTAATCTCAGAGTTTACACTCCATCAGAAGACCTCAGTACACTGGAGTGTTAAAGAAGAGTTTTTTCTTTAAGCAATCGTGTCTGCCCCGCTGAGGACTTAAAAGCAGAGGATACATTTTATAATCCTAAATCTCCTTTTCCTCTAAATTGTTTTTCACAACTTTCAGATGGCAAAACTGATCCCAACTAAGAATAAACTGACTTAACTTGTTCAGACATAAATATATGAAGTAAGAGGCAATTTGGAGATTATATCTTCGGTCACTCAGTTGTGTCTGACTCATTGCTTAATTCTTAATAAAACACTGTTAAATACATACCACGTATAAGTCATTAAGTCTCTAGATTGAGTGTTTGAATCATCCACCTGATACAGATTATCTTCTCATATCAAATGGCCTGGTTTATTCCTGTAGCTGAGTTTTGTCAAGTTGCCTCAACCTAGTCTTTCCCATTTTGATAATTCTCCTCCCATGGGAGTTGACCATTCCTTTTTGACACAGTAATAGAATTCTGGGTTTCCCCTCCCCACATTACAGTCTCCATTCTTCAATCTCTGCCAGGTTAATAATGTCATTCCCTTACTAGGCCAAGAAACCAACACCCATCTTTGACAATAAACTACCAAAATAGTTACAAAATAGTGTAACTAACTACTTCCATCATTTAATAGCTGAGAAGTTTCTTTTTTTCTTTTTTTTTCAAATTTGCCACATTCATTTATTCTCTTTGTAAAAAATATTTTTTGTTGTTGAAGTATAGTTGATTGATAGCTTCTTGACTAGTTTCAAGGGTACAGTAAAGTGATTCGGTTATATATATCTACTCTTTTTCATATTCTTTTCCCTTATAGATTGTTGCAAAATATTAAGGATAGTTCCCTGTGCCTTATAGTAGGTGCTTGTTGGTTACATATTTATATGTGGTGGTATGTACACGTTAATCCCAAACTCCTAAATTATCCCCCTTCTTCCACTTCGGTGATACCAGGTAAGGTTTCTTTCTTTCTTTTTTTAATTAATTCATTTTGGACTCTGCTAGGTCTTCATTGCTTTCACGAGGGCTTTCTTTAGTTGTGGCAAGCGGTGGGGTTGGGGGGAGGCTATTCTTCCTTATGGTGCATGGGCTTCTTATTGGGGTGGCTTCTCTTTTGCTGAGCACAGGCTCTAGGGCGCTTGGGCTCAGCGGTCACGGATTGCAGGCCCTCAAGCTTGGGCTGAGTTACCCCTCAGCATGTGGAATTTTCCTGGACCAAGGATCAAAACTTGGTCCCCTGTGTGCCCTGCATTGGCAGATGGATTCTTATCCACTGTGCCACCTGAGAAGTCCAGGAAGTTGCTTCTTCATCACAGGAAAATGTGTAAATTCCTCCATCTGTTTTGCATGAATTTTTAAAGTCTGACCCTCAGTGTACATCTCTGAACTGCTCTCTTCACAAGCTCTTCTTTCTTAGAATTGCCTTTATGCTTTCTCTCGGTTGTTAACTCCTCCCTTTACCTTTGCTGCTTAAATTGATCACAGCCGCCCACCAAAACCCAATCCTAGTTTCACGGCCCAGTTTGGATTTCAGATTTGATTCAGTGGTTCTGTCTTTTCCTTACTGTCGTATTTCCTGTTCAAGACACTCGTAATTGCCTTTGGTCATGAATGTCTTTCCTGGTTCATGTGACAATACAGGTTTCTATGCTTGTACTTGTTGGTTCTGTCTGAAACTTTCTTCTCACATGGTTTCATGGTTGGTTGGTGTATTCTCATCTTTCAAGTCAAAATGTGTCCTCAGAGCAGCCTTTTCTGGACATGTTTTTTCATTATCATGTTTATCTTGCTCCTTGTCTCCTGCCTGCACTAGGATGTAACCTCCATGAAAATATGGACATTGTTCGCTCTCTCCAGTGCCTAACCATATGCTAGGCACAGGGTAAGTAGGCAAGACCTCTGGGGACTGGCTGTATGGAGCCCTTGGTAAAGTTGGGTTATGTTTCCAGGAATTCTCAGGCCCAATCTTGGCATAGAGGCAGGGTAAACAAGTCTTACTTTCAAGGGATTAAGTGACTTGGCCACTTCAGTAGTAATTCTGTGCTTACTGAGTTTAATTTTTGCTTCCCCAAGTTTATTATAAAATTTGTAAAGGATTTCCTAGCATGGACATTTAAAAACTGTTGTGAATGAGGGACCAAATGAATGAATCATATTAATTGGGTGAACTGATGCTGTTTACTAAACATACATTAGATCCAAAGAGAATGATGTATGAGAGTTGGTGGAACATTCCAAAATAATGACGATATATAACTTAAGTCATGGGTTTGTTACAAATAGCAGAATGGCTGTTAAGGAAAGTAAATAGAACCATCTAGAGAGCCAAATGAAAGATGAATGTTTTTCTAGAACTATTATTTATAGCAAAATAGTTGTACCTTCTTCTTTCTTCCTATTTTAGTGATAAAGGAAAACATTATCTGATATTTCAATGCTTTCTTTAGATTTAGCAATTTATAAGTGACAATAAACACAACTGTTTAGGATATTAGTCTAAAATTTTATTTTTAATTCAATAAAATTGAATTTTACTGGACCACTGCTATTTTCAGGAAAGCAAAAATACTTCAGTAGGGTATTAGGGAATGTTTAAATTTGTTGAATATTTGTTGGATATTAGCACTGTTTTCTTTAATAGTCCTGTCTATACGTAGAAAATAGTTGGATCATTTTGTTAATTTGGAATGAGTTAGATTAGTAGAAAATTTTTTAAATAACTTCTGGATTTTTGTTATTGTGGTTATAAATGATCAAATTTTATTCTATCTGAAAAAATAAACTTGGGACTAACTGGACTTTAAGGCTAAATTATAAATGTAATGAAATTAAAATTTGTTATGTGACTATTTTTGTTATTTGGGTGAGGATCAAGAGTTGTCTTTGTTGTGTTTCCAATCAGAGAAAGTCTATATATATATATATATATTCATTCTTTATATATATGTAAAGAATGAATGAAAACATATTTTTCCAAAGAGAAAATGTTGATCTTGACAATATATTTAAAAAGTCAAATAGCAAAAGTGCTTTTGAGATGCTTAGTCACTGGTTTTATAAACATAAATATAGAAATGCTATTACCATTCTCTAATGGAAAGCCTCTACTGACATCATCAGAGCTCAGTTAATTGAGGAACTCTGGGCATTTGCTTAGCAGTAATTCTTCCTAATCAAGACTGCCTTCAAAGCAAAAGACATGGATTCAACCTCTTGCATGACTGCCAGTACATTTAAATTCCAAAGGCACAAGAATTTTTAAATGCCTATAAAGTGTCTGCAAGTGTTTCTGAGCTGTGTGACTGGGTTTTTGCCCATTCTGACAGAATGGCTGAAATTAGACATAAGCTTACTTTACCAAATTTAGTGGGATCTTGAAGAGAAGAAAATAGCTTGTACATTATTGCCACAAGTAAGTAAAATGAATTAGGACCACTTGGTTTTGTCAAAAGTTCCTGAACATGGTTCTACTGTGTATTAAGTCATATTAATCACTGAAACTATGACTCCATTTGTACAACATAAATTTGTAAGTCAGGGATTTCGCTGACTTGGAATAGGCTGAAAACATGGTCAAACAATACTTGCTGTAAGAGATGGCATGATACACTGAAATAACTGTCAGACAGACTTGGATTGAAATCCTGGCTTCACTACTGATTTTGTGTGCTTAGGGTTCTAAGTAAGGACAATAATGCCTAATACAGTGGTTAATGATACTGCAAATGTAGTGATGAAACAAAGTACGTGGCCCAGCACTGGCTCTAGATGAGGAGCGACAATGATGTGACTGCTGCTTTACCTGGTGGTGGTGTTGTCATTCAGTTGTCAAGTCATGCCCGACTCTGCAACCACATGGACTGGAGCACGTCAAGCTTCCCTGTCCTCCCCCAGCTCCCAGAGTTTGCTCAGACTCATGTCTATTGTGTCGGTAATACAATACCATTATCTGGTATAGTCCTCTGAATATATTTTAAAAAGCCATTGACGAAGAAAAAGTTTCATAAAGTAGTAATAATCTAACGTATTCAATTAAAAAAATAGTAATTGAGAGAAAAATATCACTTCTATTTTTTAGGTCAAAATATTGATACAAACATGGGTACAGTATATGTACTTTGAAAGTACAGATGATAACCTCTAGTAGGTATTGAGCTATTAAAATAGAGCTCTTATTATTCATAAATATACCCTCCCTACATCTGTGCTTTCATCATGATCATGTGCTTAATTTTTATGTATTTTTAAAAATGCTGATTTATTTTGGTTGCACCATGCAAAGTCTCGGTTCCCTGATCAGGGACTGAACCCAGAGCACGGTGGTGAAAGCTCAGAATTCTAACCACTAGGCATGATATCTAATTTTTAAATTAATTGTAAATGTATTTTAATTAGGGTTCATTTCACCCTTGTCTCTGATTATCTTCATATTTCCAGGAATTTTATTAGTCTGTGTGTGTGTGCGGAGTGGGGTGGGGGACATAGGGCTTCCCTGGTGGATCAGCTGTAAAGAATCTGCCTGCCAATACAGGAGACACAGTTTTGATCCCTGGATCAGGAAGATCCCCTGGAGAAGAAAATGGCAACCCACTCCACTACTCTTGCCTGGAAAGTCCCATGGGCAGAGGAGCCTGGCCAGTTAGTCTGTGGGGTCACAAAGAATCAGATGTGACTTAGCAACTAAACAACAACAACGTGGGGCACTAAAAAAAATTAACATTTTCTTCTTTAATAATGATGAAAACGGCAGTGACAGGTAGGGAGCTAATTGGGTGTTAGGTTTAAGAAGTGAAGTCGCTCAGTCGGACTCTTTGCGCGTCCATGGACTGTAGCCCACCAGACTCCTCCGTCCACGGGATTCTTCGGGCAAGAATACTGGAGTGGGTTGCCATTTCCTTCTCCAGGGGATCTTCCTGACCCAAGGATTGAACCCAGGTCTCCCACATTGCAGGCAGATGCTTTAACCTCTGAGCCACCAGGGAAGCCCCTAGGTTTAAGACATCTTTGAACCTAATATCATCAATAACAAATTCAACAAACATCCTTTGAGCTCCTAATATGTTACAGACTTTGTGTGGAAAAAGGGTTTACTAAAATAAAAGTTTGTTTGGCTCAGATGGTAAAGTGTCTGTCTACAATGCGGGAGACCCAGGTTCGAGCCCTGGTTTGGGAAGATCGCCTGGAGAAGGAAATGGCAATCCACTCCAGTACTATTGCCTGGAAAATCCCATGGACAGAGGAGCCTAGCAGGCTGCAGTCCATGGGGTCGCAAAGAGTTGGACACGATTGAGTGACTTCACTTCACTTCTTACCATCATGGAGCATAAAATATTTTTTCTTGGACAGCTAAGTGTGATACAGATTTATCAGTGCTTTAATAAGTGTCCATATTGATATTGAAAGCATAATTCTGCTGGAAAGGGGAGTGGGTAGAGAAACTTTTCAGACAAGGTATAATTGAGGTAAGCCTGGCAGAATAAGTAGGATTATTTTAGTAGAGAAAGTTGTGCTAGGAGATTAGTTTCTGTGGCAGTCTGAATGAAAGATGAGAGTTAATTAGCTGGATGCTAATTAACCTCTGTCCATGGGATTTTCCAGGCAGTAGTACTGGAGTGGATTGCCATTTCCTTCTCCAGGGGATCTTCCAACCCAGGTCTCCTGCATTGTAGACAGACGCTTTACCGTCTGAGCCACCAGGGAAGTCCATTAGAAGGAATATAGGTGGGCTCATCTGAAACTGAGCACTATTGTATGTAGCAGCCTCTTTAAGCCCAATCCCACCTTATGCATTATTACTAGTCATTAAGTTTCAGATCCTTTACCATTAGTTATGAAAATTTTGAAAAATTTAGACAGAAGATAATAAGGTAATTTAATCACTAGATAAGTAAGCAAAAAGAACTGCCTAAGAACTTGCTGAATTAACTACAAGAAAGTAGTTACTTGTCAAAATCCATGGCTTAAAAGCAAAAAAGAAGACTGATGTTTTCATGACTGATTTTTCTTCCTTTATGTGCAGTCGCTTTCTATTCTCTTTTTCACGACTTCTACTTCACCTTTCCTATATTCTAAGCACATGAAAATGATCTGTCTCCCATGACCTTGAACTTGAGGAATAAGGTACTATTTGATAGTTTAATCCATACATCCAATGAAAATTATTAGCCAACACGGGATGCTTTTAGAGAGACCTGAATAGAGGACTCTAATACAGATTGCAAATAGAACAGAGAAGGTTCTAAATCGTCACCAGTGAACCAATTTACTTATAATAATATGCCCCTCTCATATACTGCTTCACTTGGGTGTTCTACTCCATAATGCAACAATAGTGATAGTAAAACAATAAATTAGTATTGTCACTGTTTATCTGTCTGTGAATATAATTAATGAGTCATTCCTCTCTTTATGTATTAACAAAATCAAATTAATAAGACACCCCAAAGAAAATGAAAGTAATTCTCACTTGTGAATTTTTTTGGCATCCAGCTAATTAACTCTCATCTTTCATTCAGACTGCCACAGAAACTNAGTGGGGTGCCATTGCCTTCTCCGCCTATATATTGAGACAGGCTATGAAAGCAGGGACTGTATCACCTAAGGTGGAGATTCTTGGAACTAGTAGGCTAACATTGGAAATATTTTTGGAGGAACTAGGACAAAGCGAGGATAGCCAATTTGAATAGGCATCATTCATCAAGGAGTCTATGTAAACAATGAGCTCATAGGTAGGGAGCCAAACTGAAGAGAATGTGGGCAATGGGAGGTGATCTGACATCCATTCCAGAGAGGAAGAGACATACCTGCAGTAGATTATTCACTATAAGCATGGAGTTAAGTCAGCCTGATTTAGTAAGGGTGGAAAGAGGCAAACAGCTGCCCATACATTAAAAAAAATGTATTTATAAACACATAAATTCATTTATGTATTGGCCCATATTTTGATTGGGTCATTTATTTTTCTGGAATTGAGCGGCATGAGCTGCTTGTTTGTTTTTGAGATTAATTCTTTGTCAGTTGCTTCACTTGCCCATACATTTTGTTTGCTTGTTTTGCCATACTGTGCAGTATGTGGAAGCTCCCCAATAAGGGGTCAAAACCACGCCCTCTGCAGTGGAAGCATGGCATTTCAACCACTGGACCATATGTTTTAACCCTAATCATAACACACCCTGAAATTCTCTTTAAAAGCATTTAATCAAAACTTTTTTTGATTAAATGTTTTTAAAGATGTATGGATGTGAGAATTGGACCATAAAGAAGGCTGAGTGCCAAAGAATTGATGCTTTTGAACTGTGGTGTTGGAGAAGACTCTTGAGAGTCCCTTGGACTGCAAGGAGATCAAAACAGTCCTGAATATTCAGGAAATCAGTCCTGAATATTCATTGGAAGGACTGATGCTGAAGCTGAAGCTCTAATACTTTGGCCACCTGATGCGAAGGGAAAAGACCCTGATGCTGGGAAAGATTGAAGGCAGGACGAGATGGGGACCACAGAAGACAGGATGGTTGGATGGCATCATTGACATGAGTTTGAGCAAACTCTGGGAGATGGTGAAGGACAGGGAAGCCGGGTGTGCTGGAGTCCATGGGTTGCAGAGAGTTGGACATAACTGAGAGACTGAACGACAGAGTCAAAACTTTTATCTTTACAGGTTACACGCGGCTGGCTATCCCCTCCAAATACTGAGGTACAATTTTTTATTATCAAACTGATCTGAGCATGGTGAAGCTGTTTTTCAAAGGCATCTTTCTTCACAAGAGTCTTAGGATGTGTGCCATGCAAAACATACTCTTTTTTTGTTTTTACCTTGGGAAAAAGGTAAAAAAAAAAAAGTAGCGTGCTCTCTGTTCCTCTACTTAGCATACTTAACCTTCAGAAATTCAGAATCTTCTTTGTAAAGAAAAAAATCTTGACTTTTTGAGACACCACAGACCTATTTTTTAGGAAGGAGAGATTGATGATACAGCAGTTTGAATTTATGGGAGAAAATCAAGACAAAAAGAAGTTGGATCTTGGGCTACAGAAAGCAAATAATTTTCCAGAAAATTTAATGATGGCATCTGTGGAAGTTACAGCCTTTGAAAATGTTTTAAAAGAGTGTGCTCAATATGAAAGATAAAACCTAGAGCTTGTTATACAGAGTGAAGTAAGTCAGAAAGAGAAAAACAAAATTCATATACTAACGCCTATATGAAATCTAGAGAAATGGTACTGATGAACCTATCTGCGGGGAGGCAGGAGAGACGCAGACGTAGAGAACAAGCTTATGGACACAGTGGGGAAGGACAAGGTATGATGAACTGAGAGAATAGCACGGAGACATATATACTACCATATGTAAAATAGAGAGCTAACGGCAAATTGCTGTATAACAGAGGGAGCGCAAGGTGGTATTCTGTGACAACCTCCAGGGGTGGGATGCAGTAGATGGGAGCAAGTTTCAAGAGGGAGGGGACATATGTATACTTACGGCTGATTCATGCTGTTGTACGGCAGAAACCAATACAACATTGTAAAGCAATTATCCTCCAATTAAAAATAAATTTAAAAAAGACCAAATTAGAAGATCCTGTGTTTGAAAAGCAAGATATACGAAATGAAAAGGTCAGTCTTTAAAGACACTAATTGATTCTTACGGAATTTGGATAAATTTAACCTATATACCTTCTTTGTTACAGTGACATCAGGTATTTGAATTTACTTTGCATATTTTTGATTAAACCTGATTTGATTTTTTTCCCCCTTAAATCTCAACATATGTATTACATACTTTGGTATGTCTTTAAAGTTACAAACACGTGGTTATGAACTGGCCTTTGGTGTTTGGGGAGGAAATATTTAAATGGATTTCAAAGTTTTAAAGTGGTCTAATAGTTCATCTCCAAAATGTGTAGCCTATATTTTAGGTTCATTATAAACTTTGCTTTTGTAAAGAGGAAAAAAAAAATGCTCTGGGTTATTCATCTGTTCAATTGAGTTCTTATTTAGAAAAAAAAGGAGGAAGCAGTAGCTACTTAAGGACAAGAAGTATTTTCAAACACACACACGCATACACAGCATCCATGAAATTTAGAACTGGTTAACTTACATTTTACTTGTGCATGTTGGCTGACTTCAGCCTCCTAGTTCTAAACAGTGAACATTTACAGTTAAGATGTTAGCTCCTCCAAGAACAGCGCATTCCCTCCCTTCCTTTTTAATTCCACCTTAACGCATCTGCAAAGACGAAAGGAAACCAGCCCACATTTTAGCCCCTCCTACCAAGGATAAGACTTGAACTTCTCTGTGGTCCCGGGCTAAGAAAGGATCCCTACAGAAAACTAGAGGCGTAAAGGAGCCCGAAGGATCTCGCTGTAACTCTGGGAACTGTAAGCAATCTATTTACTCTCCCCCCACCCCCACCCCCGCTCGCTCCAGGTCTCTCTCCCACTCTCGCTAACTTTAAGTTTCTACCTTGCTTGGAAGGAAGAAGGGACGGAGGGAAGACTAGGAGTCATCGCTCTCTCGAAAGTCTGCATGCCCTCTGCCTTTTGCAATGAGACACAGATCGGGGGACCTTAATTTCCTTCTAACAAATGCCAGTTTGCTTTCCGGGGGCTATATGCACTGTGGAGTCCGAGATAAGGCGTTTCCTTCTTTTACAGCCCGGAAAGAAAGCTAACGTTCAGAACCGCAGCGAGGAAACTCTAGCTAGAGCTCCACGTGAGGTTGTGGCCAGTGCCCATACTCGAGCAACCTGCTGTTTGACAGCCCTGAGGATCTTTAGCGTAGGAATTTATCGACTCATTTAAGGTTTAATTGAAAAAACGGTCATTTCGGTTACTTATGCAAAGCGTACCTGGGTATTTAATGTGTAGCAGTGTTATGCGAAAAAGACGGACAACTTTGAAAAACTAATTGTACAATGACTGGTCTTCTGATTCGTCCTTCTAAGTTATTGGACATGCCAAGAGGGCAGAGCTTGAAACTAGATGTGGAAAAGATTTGCTCAAATAAGAAAGTTAAGTTTTGAGTGTGAAACTATTTTAGTAATTTTATATTGAAAGCATTTGTTAAAAAAAATAAAAAAGCCACTTGGATTTGAAATGATAGTGGTTTAACTTATTTAAGTCTCCTGTATTGTACTCATTTTAGTCTTAGAAATGATCTCAAAAAAGTAAAACAAGAAGTGGTCTTCAGGTTGGTTGATGACGTAAGCACTTATTCATCTAAGGGAGATGGAGCATACTGGAGGCAGACCATTTGGATATATGTCAATTTCAACCTATGATATTTGCATGTATAATCTTTTGGATTCAAGGGGAATTTCTGTTTTGGTTTATTTCTGTTTGTTGCACAAATTTGAAATTGTGGCCTAAGAGAGGTTTGCAGGGAAGAGTAATGAAACAAATCTTGCTTAAGAGTTTTAAAATTATGTTCCAGATATCTCTAAACCTTGCCGATCAAGGTGAATATTGGGATTAAACAACAGGTATTTGGTTCTTTCATTGTGCAAAGAAAGAGTTAACTTTTCATTTAAGCAATAATTGTGAAATGCACAGAGAAGTGTTTAATCTGCATTTGCTCAAAACTGCTTCACAAACTTCCTGTAGGGGAAGCACATTTCACGGGATAAGAAACTAAGAAATCCATTTAATAATTTTCCTTTTCTCAATTAAACATGAATGAAAAATATCTCAAAAGTGACTTGCAATGTTACTTCTTTCTTTTTTTCGCATTTTACATTTATCAGCTTCTTGCTAACAGTACCTGATAAAGCTCATCCCACAGAGGTAATTTGCCTGTGTTTTTAACCTATCAGTATCATTCCTAGTGTCTGCTTAGAAAGCAAAGTCATAAAAACCAAATTGTTTGCATATTAAAAAATATGTTCCAGGAATAAAAAAGAGGAAGACAGAATTAGCTGTGGTTCCTTTTCCTCTCTTATGCCTTTTATTTACCATTAGTTTTTTTCTTCCTCTTGCTTGCAGATTTAAGCTTTAGTCATTCTCAACTTCTTTTTTATTTTCACAGACCCTTTTACAAATCTTATGAAAGCTATAGACCCCTTCCCTGAATAATGACATGCGCTCCTCTAAAATGCACACATTTTCAAACACCTTTAGGAATTTCAGATTCTCCAAATGATTCATGTCATCTGAAAACACAGTATTTCTTAGAATTTTGGAGTTTTCTGACAGTATAAAATAATTAGCAAATTATTTCCCTTATAAGTAAAGAACTGCCTTATAGTGAATATTGCATTTATTCAGTTAGTGTTTCAGAACTCGAAATAATTGGTGTAATGGAAAAACTACTTGCCTGGAAATTAAATGACCTACATTCTAGACTCCACCCCAATAGTAATTAGCTGTACAGTCTTAAGCTTGGCATTTTTCTGTAACATCTGATATTTCTTATTGCCAAATGCAATCAGCAGAACGTAATAGGGAAATAAGATACATGTTATTTTTTTATTAGATTGTAGGATGTCTATATTTGCTACTTTTGCTCCAAAACTCCTAATGACATTTCCCACCATAAGTATGTTTTATCATATTCTTATTTATTACAAAGATAATTCATGCTTATTGGTTAAATCTTGTCAAATATAGAAATTGCAAAGAAGAAAACTGTACGTATAGTCCCCCTAAGGGGTAACTACTTTTAAAATGTCATTTAGAGGGAGAGGGTGGGATGATTTGGGAGAATGGCATTGAAACATGTATACTATCATGTAAGAAATGAAGTGCCAGTTTATGTTCGATACAGGATACAGGATGCTTGGGGCTGGTGCACGGGGATGATCCAGAGAGATGATATGGGGTGGGAGGTGGGAGGCGGTTTCAGGATTGGGAGCACATGTATACACGTGGCTGATTCATGTCAAATTATGGCAAAACCAATACAGTATTGTAAAGTAGAATAAAATAAAATTAAAAAAAGAGATATTTATTGAGTAACTAGCATGCATCAGCATAGAGACAAGGAATTCAAGTACATACAACTCTATATTTTTAGACATTTTTCTATAATACATTTATCCATATGTAGATTTCACAAAATTGTGATTGCACTTGTTAAAAGATAAACTGAGGCATATTAAAAATATTTGAGTTTATTTGAGGAAAAAGTGATTGGCATGAGGCAGTGCCCAACCAGAAGCGGTTAGGAGTTCTTCACTGACACTATATGGGGGAGAGATTTTATAGAGGGAAAGCAGAAGCAGAGTAAGGAATTTATTGACTGGCTCAGCTTAAAGCTTAGTTGGCTATTTCTAAATGATTGTCCTTCATTTTTGATTTTGTAACTCTGAGGCATTTACTGGCTTAAGTTTTGGTTTGCTGATGCAAGTGGTGGTGGCATTAGGGTCACCTTAGTCTAATGACCTCCATGTTTAATTAATTTAATGCACTGTTTTTGCTGTTTTGTAAATGCTTCTCCTCAATCATGAAATTTTCTCTCAAGACATTTTTATAGTCTTTAGTTTTTCTTTAATATTCATTCATATAGTAAACAAATATTACTGAGCCCTCCTATGAGTCAGGCACTGTATGCAAGCAATGGCAATCTAGCCATGAGCCAGAGAGTATGGTTCTACGATCTAATTTTTTGTCGGTGGAAATTCTGTATTGGCTGATTATAAATTGCTAGATCTTTACATGGATGAAAATTTTCTGCTGCTATTAATAGTGTTTCACTTAGGACCTCTTAATACAAGTGTTTGTTTATTACATTTGGATAGATTTTTACAACTTTATTTATTTATTTATTTTCGGTTGTGCTGGGTCTTCATTGCTGTGCGCCAGCTTTCTCTAGTTGCAGCGGGCAGGGGCTACTCTTCCTTGCAGTGTTTGGGCTTCTCACTGGCGTGGCTTCTCTTGTGGAGCACGGGCTCTGGAGCATGAGGCCTCAGCAGTGGCTGCGCTGGGGCTTCAGCAGTCATGGCGCCCCGGCTTCGTTGCTTCGTGGCCTGTGGAATCTCCTGGACAGGGATCAAACCAGTCTCCCCTGCATTGGTAGGTGGATTCTTATCTCCTGTGCCACCAGGGAAGTCCTGGATAGATTCTTAAAATGTATTTTTCAAATTCTATTAAAAGTTCTCCTAAGTACAGGTGAGATTGTTAAGTCAAATGCTTAATCAAAATGTTCTTTTGTCATCAGTAAAGGGTTAATAATAATATTTATTGAGTAGAGGATTTAAAAAAATATTCAGCAAAATATTGTGGAGTGCTAGTTATTATTTTTGCCATTTTTCTATTGATAAATATTGTATCCACGTATAAATAGAATAAGAGTATAATTTCCCTAAGCCAATATGATGTTAATATTCAAACAGAACAAATAACGGCAAATCAAAAGACTGCTACAAATGTTATATGAAAATGGTTATCTTGTTTAAATTTGCGTTTCTTTCAGAAATAAGGTTGAACAGGTTTCATGACAGCCCCTTCTGTCTCTGTGTTTATGAATGGCCTCTTTTAATGTGATTTTTAAATCTTTTTTTCAGTTTTAATTTCTAACATGGTAAATATCAGTGGATATAACTTATATAATCAAAGGCCCTTGCAGGTCTTCAGTAATTTTGAAGAGTGTTAGGAGTCTTAACATTAAAGGCCAAATTTTGAAATAGAAATAGAAATTCTGTAAACATTGCTTTTTTCGAGTTTAGGGGATTTGTTCATATTGTTTCCTGATAACTTTTCTTAAAAGGTGGGTGAGATGCATAGAAAAATGAAAGCAAGTTATTTTTATTCTCATAGACTGTCATTTTCTACAAAATTAGGGAAGTAGACGAGGTTTCCGAGAAGAGGGCCAAAACTTTTGTAGAATCTCCCACAGCTTTAGGAATGTCCAGACTTGCTTAATGCAGAGAAGATGGAGATAGGACTAAGGGTTACAGATAATTCTTGATAAAGGCTTTGTAAGAAAAATGGTGTCCATCTTTGTCAAGAACTAACTTAGAGACAATGAATTTAAGCTTTAGCTATTCATCTTCTGCTCCTTGGCCACCAGGGCAGTGACAGTTGGGAAAACCAAAGAGTTGGTTCTTCAGTTCTTTCCAAAGAAACCAGTACAACACAGCTGATTTTGTTGCTGTCTTTTGATGCTGCCATACACCTGAGAAAAAGAGATGTGCCCAGATTTTGCTACCCTTGCCAGTGTGTGATTCTCACTTTTTTTTGGATTCTCTTTGATTCCTGGTCCACTCTTAGAACATTCTTTGAAAATGTAATTTATTTCTCCATCACACAAATATAAAATAAGCTTAAATAAATCAGTGCCCTCCATAAGCCGATTTATGAAGCTGCACCACCAGTTTGATTGCTTATTGAATGAGTTGAAATAGCTTTAGTCAAACTCAGCAATCGTCTGTAAGTGATCCCTGTCAGAGTTTAATAACCACTGAGTCAAAGATGAAGGACTGGGACCATGTTGCACTCATTTCCCTTGCTTTGCCTTTTTATAGGGAGGAGAGTGCACTTGTAAATCAACTGTGCCCTTTTCCTTAATCGTCCTCGTTTGCTTGACTTCTGAAGTCTGCAGGGAAGTTTATGCATTTTAGGTAATAGTCTGTTTTAAGTTAGAAAACAAATATACATAATATGTGTGATTTCAGTCTTCCATAATATGAAAAACTCATTTTTGTAACACTGAGCTTTGTTTTTCATTTTATTTAATTTACAGTCTATTTTCTGATTACCTAGTTTGAAACAAAATATCAGAGGGACAATAATACCTTCTGTTTGCGTAGTATTTTGTGGTTTATAAAGAGATTGCTTAAGAACTTTGTTCACATAATAACCACGTAAGTGAGCAGATATTCACATTTTACACTTGTGAAAGAGGTGTGGTTGGACAGTTAAATACCATAAGTCCCTTATATACAAACCTTCAAGTTGTAAATTTTCAAAGATGTGAACATATGTCTTAGCCCCTGTATGCCAGCTGTTATACCATACTACTCTACATGTCAAAGTACTATACTGTAAGATTTAAAATGTTTTCTTTATTTTTTGTGTTGGTTTTTTAATGTATATATTATTTGTGTGACAAATATTATTAATATAAACCCATTACAGTACAGTACTATATAGTTGCTTGTGTTAATTGGGTACCTAGGCTAACTTTGTTGGACTTAGGAATACGCTCTTGGAATAGAACTAGTTCATATGTTGGGGACTTGCTTTAGCTTATTTAGTATCCAAGTCTTATGGTTTTCGTTTTGATGTATTTTGTATGCTTCAATTGACTAATTGATTGGTTTATATTTCTAGTTTTGATGCATGTTATTTAAGACTGTCACCCTCTTCCTGCTTGTGTTAACATCAGAAAAATTATAGGGAAAGAACTAGAAAGTATACATCCCAACAGTTCCCCTATTAACTATTCTGTTCTTATAATGGGATTACTGATTGACATAATAGAGGAAGTTGCATAAACATTTAAGAATGATTGAAGAAGTAGTATATGACATATTTATTTGTTGAATTAGCTCCTTTTTAATGAAATATTTTTTTTCTTTTTTTCCCATTTAATTAATTAATTTATTTTTGCCTGAGGCACTGCAGGGCATGTGGAATCTTATTTTCCTAACTGGGGATTGAACTTGTACCCCTTGCACTGGAAACACAGAGTCTTAACCACTGGACCACCAGGGAAGTCTCAAGAAGTATTATATAATTTAGAATTTCTTACTTTGTAACTATTCAGCATTGTATAGAGATATACGCTACTTTAAGAAAATAAGTATATGAAGTTTAATCCAAAAATACAAAATAGACATATTATGAGTTGTACAAAAAACATTAATTCTACTAAAGGTTTTACTTTTATTTGGTAATAGAGCATTCTTTTAGAATATTCTGAGTACAACCTGCAGAGGCTGTGGTTCTTTTGGCCTCATTAATATTGGTGGTTAGCTTAAAGCCATTTGTATCGAAATAGTTACTTGGACTTTGGATTTATCATTTGTATGAAAACTTCATCATTATTTTACCTTTCCAACCAACTCAGTAGCTTACCTAAACTAGATTTTTTTTTTTTTTTCTGGAGTAGAATCAACTTTAGTTATAGAATGGCTTATTACACACATATATAAAANTTTATTTTTTGTGTTGGTTTTTTAATGTATATATTATTTGTGTGACAAATATTATTAATATAAACCCATTACAGTACAGTACTGTATAGTTGCTTGTGTTAATTGGGCACCTAGGCTAACTTTGTTGGACTTAGGAATACGCTCTTGGAATAGAACTAGTTCATATGTTGGGGACTTGCTCTAGCTTATTTAGTATCCAAGTCTTATTTTTTTTCGTTTTGATGTATTTTGTATGCTTCAATTGACTAATTGATTGGTTTATATTTCTAGTTTTGATGCATGTTATTTAAGACTGTCAACCTCTTCCTGCTTGTGTTAACATCAGAAAAATTATAGGGAAAGAACTAGAAAGTATACATCCCAACAGTTCCCCTATTAACTATTCTGTTCTTATAATGGGATTACTGATTGACATAATAGAGGAAGTTGCATAAACATTTAAGAATGATTGAAGAAGTAGTATATGACATATTTATTTGTTGAATTAGCTCCTTTTTAATGAAATATTTTTTTTCTTTTTTTCCCATTTAATTAATTAATTTATTTTTGCCTGAGGCACTGCAGGGCATGTGGAATCTTATTTTCCTAACTGGGGATTGAACTTGTACCCCTTGCACTGGAAACACAGAGTCTTAACCACTGGACCACCAGGGAAGTCTCAAGAAGTATTATATAATTTAGAATTTCTTACTTTGTAACTATTCAGCATTGTATAGAGATATACGCTACTTTAAGAAAATAAGTATATGAAGTTTAATCCAAAAATACAAAATAGACATATTATGAGTTGTACAAAAAACATTAATTCTACTAAAGGTTTTACTTTTATTTGGTAATAGAGCATTCTTTTAGAATATTCTGAGTACAACCTGCAGAGGCTGTGGTTCTTTTGGCCTCATTAATATTGGTGGTTAGCTTAAAGCCATTTGTATCGAAATAGTTACTTGGACTTTGGATTTATCATTTGTATGAAAACTTCATCATTATTTTACCTTTCCAACCAACTCAGTAGCTTACCTAAACTAGATTTTTTTTTTTTTTTTTCTGGAGTAGAATCAACTTTAGTTATAGAATGGCTTATTACACACATATATAAAACTGCATCATAAATAATACACAGTAGATCATGTTTGACTGCTAGATGAAACTGTGCCACTTGACACATTAGGTCAGCAGGTAGCTTCTGAATTTTGGTCAGTAAACTGACACACTTCCTATTTGCCCCATACTTTTACGTCCACAGCTTCGACAAGATGAGTGCTGTGACTCAGCAGTGAATTGAGATGTTAGACCCTAAATTTATGTATTCTTGCGAGATTCTTACATCTGTAATTGTCAAAGAGACAGTGTCTGCCTGGGATTGTTTAAGGGGAGATAACCGGTGTCTGTAAGTTTTCTTCAGCCTCTTCTTGGCTGTATCTTAATTCCCCAATCAGGAATCAAACTGATGCCTCCAGCAGTGGAAGCATGGAGTCTTAACCACTGGAATGCCAGAATTGTCCCCAGGCTCTCATTTTTTATTTCTTGAAACAAAAAGGTGGTCCATTTTTTGGTCTTTGTGTATGTAGTTGATGCAATATTGTGTGAGTAGTAAGAAAAGTTCATGTGTGTACACGTGCTCAGTTGCGTCCAACTCTTTGCAACCCCATGCATGGACTGTAGCCTTCCAGGCTCCTCTGTCCATGGAATTTTCCAGGCAAGAATACTGGAGGGAGTTGCCATTTCCTTCTCCAGGGGTTCTTCCCAACCCAGGGATCAAACTCATGTCTCTTGTGCCTCCTGCATTGGTAGGCAGATTCTTTACCACTAGTGCCATCTGTCCAGTAAGGAAAGTAATTTAGAGCAATTAAGTAATAATTTCTAGAAGAGCATCCTGGGAGGAAGTATTTAAAGATGCATATGGTTTTGAGGACATACTAGATTCCTGCATTCGTAATTAAGATTTCTTAGTATCCATCAATCCCTGTTATTATCTACCTCAAACAGGTATCAACTTTCTTTCCATGAAACTGTCATGAAGAAGTGGCAGGTGAGTTTAAAGCTGGTTGAGGTTGTATGAACTTAGATCTCAAAGAGACAATGCTAGGGCATTTCTGTAGTTCATGGAATAGTTTTCAAAAGCATTGCTTTCAGTGTGCAATGGGAATTCATGTTCAAATATAACTTCAGAATATCATTATATCACTGATAAGTGAGTGTGCTCTTAACATATTTTAGGATGATTTCTCGCAGCAAAAATTCTCATATAAAAATTTCTTAATTAAAAATTTAGTTGCGAAGTATTGAGATGTGTGGTACTTATTTTTTGAGGCAGTGACAATCAGGGGTTTATATTTAAAATATATAAAAGTTCACAATGTTTATATGAGATTTTTTTTCTTATTTTTATCACTAATGACCCCTCTGTTGTCAGTGAAAAGCAATAAAAGAACCAGTTTTTTGAGACTTATTCAGTGTTTGCAGAAAATTTTACTGTCTGCTTAAATTATGTGTTAAATTGATAAATTGGCTTGGTTGATTAATACTTTATGAGCTATTGTCATAATGAAAAATGTACTCTTGTAGACATTATAATTTTTCTGTGAAGAAAAGAATTTCTAGATACTGTTCGTGAGTATGATTTGATCCCTGGGTTGGGAAAATCCCCTGGAGGAGGGTATGGCAACCCACTCCAGTATTCTTCCCTGGAGAATTCCAGGGAAGAGCTGGAGCCTGGTGGGCTATAGCCCATGGGGTGACAAAGAGTCGGACAGGACTGACATGACTTAGCACACACACATTCATTAATATATGTAACATGCCTAAGAAAAGAGTAGGAAACATATACCTTTTTTTTAATTGTTCAAAGAAGATGTATTAGAGAAAGCATATTAGATAGTCTGTACTCACTTTTCCACTTAAGAATTTTACCTGCTGGGTCAACGAAATAAAAAGGCAGATGCTAGTATTATCCAGGAATGTTTGATCTCTGGGCTATGCACATTTTTTCCTTCAAGAATTCAGTATGTTTTAATTAATACTAACTACATGCTAGGCACTGTGCCACGTTTACGACATACCTGAATAAAGAGTTAATTCCTTCTTGGAGCAGAGAGGTAATAATTAAGCAAATAATAAACAAATAATAAGAGGAGCAAATGGACTTTATTAGTACAGGCTAACCTGGGGAGGTGAAGGAAAGGTTTCCTGGGGAGATAAAATTTAAACTGGGATGTGAAGGTTGAGAAGCCAGGCATGAAAGGGGAAGGGATTGAGGGTGGTGAAGCTCAGATGGGAGCTTCAGACAGAGAACAGCATTTGCAAATAAGCCGGCAAAGGAACAACCAAGAAATCTGATGGAAAACCAGTAGTTAGGATGATGTCATGGAACCAAAAAAGCAAAGTGG